>ML328402.1:0-59544 GCA_005239505.1 Nicotiana paniculata | reverse complement strand
TTTAATTTGATTATAACCAGAATATGCATCTAAAAATCTCAATAATTCATGACCTGCTGTGGCATCAATCATTTGATCTATATGTGTCAATGAGAATGAATCTTTGGGGCATGCTTTATTCAAGTCGGTATAATCTACGCATACTCTCCACTTGCCACTCTTTTTAGGCACTACCCTGTGTTTGCTAGCCAATTATGATACGTTACATCTCGTATCGAACCAATCTTCAAGAGTTTCTGTACCTCTTCGTCGATCACTTGGTTCTTGAATGGTCCTTGCTTTCTTTTCTTCTTCTTAACAGGTATGAATGATAAATCTTCATTTAGTTTATGAGTCATCACTTCTGACTGTCATATCTGAGTGGGACCACGCAAAGTAGTTTGCGTTAGCCTTTAAATAGTTAATTAATTTACCTCTTCGAGCGGGGCCTAACATCGTGCCTATATACACTTTCTGCTCTGGCTTTTGTTCAGATAATGGAACAGCTACGAGCTCCTCCGTAGTTGTTTTGATGTGCTCATCTTCCTCTGGTTCACGAATGACGTTCGGTCTGGAATCTGTTTCTGTGTGGTATAGTATACCTTGATTTTCCTTCTCGTAAGTATTTTCTCATGTTTCAACAATAATACCTTCCGTACCTATTTGAGTAGTAATTTCTTCCATGCTTGTTTGGGCTGTGTTACTTGATTGGGAGATTCCCTTATCTCGTAATTCTTCCACCTCTATTTTCTTGTTGTAGTGTACCACAGAGTTTATATTTCTTGCGATCTGCTGATCTCCTTTGATTTGTTGAATCCCCCATTCAGAGGAAAATTTAATTACCTGATGCAACGTGGAGGGTATCACTTTCATGTCGTGGATCCATGGCCTTCCAATGATCACGTTATAAGCCATGTCAATATCGATGACTTGGAACCTAACACTTTTGATCACCCCCTCAGCATAAGTGCTAAGCTCAATTTCTCCTTTTGTTATAACCGTAGAGTTATCAAACCCTGATATGGCTCGTGCTTTTGGGATTACTTGATTCCCCAGTAGCATTTCTTCCATGATTCTTAGCAAAATGATATTAACTGAACTGCCTGGATCAATCGACACTCTTTTTACGTTACTGTCATGAATAAGTAAAGATATTACCAGAGCATCGTTGTGCGGAAGCATTAATTCGCTGATATCTGCATCATCAAAGGTTATATCGTCTTCTCCACGAGCCCGTTTCCCATGTGTAATTGTGAACTTTGTGGGGGTTTTTTGACAATCACTCCGTTTACTTCTTCACCCCCGTGTATTACGTTAACAGTTCGTTTTGGAGAAGGAGGCTTTGGGGGCTCCTTCCTGTTCCTCATATATGCCTGTTTACCTTTATCACTAAACAATTTTGTTAAATACCCCTGTTTTAATAATTATCTACTTCACCTTGTAAAAATATGCAATGCACAGTTTTATGTCCACGATCATTGTGAAATTCACACCAGTGATCTGGGTTTCTTCTACTTGGATTTGACCGCATCTCTTTGGGTCACTTAACCTTGTTTCCTATGTTCCTCAATGTTGAGAAGAGTTCAGTAGTACTTACATTAAAGGTATGATCCCCAATTTGAGTACTACCTCTAGGTCGTTCATCCCGATCTTTTTTGGATCTAGACAAGGTTGAGACTACGTCTCTTCCTTGTGGTCTATAGTCCGACCTAGTGTTTTCGAACCTGGGGTGGATATCGCGTCCCGGGGGTCCTAAGTAAGGATCATACCTGTTTTTACTTGATCTTCTATCTGATTCAGGGCGTATGGATATGGAATGATCTTCGTCTCTCGAACGAGCAATGATATCTTCTTCTATTCTGAGTTTAGTACTGTACCTGTTATATACATCGTTCCATGTTGTAGCGGGTAATTCTCTTAGACTCTCCTTAAGTCACCTTGTGGCTTCTGAGCTTTTATCCTTCAGGTTACTTGCAAATGCCATGGCTGCTCAATTATCAGGCACCCTGTGTAACTACATTCTTTATCGTTGAAACCTGTCTACAAACTCACGGAGTAGTTCCGTGTCTCCTTGTTTTATTTTGAATATGTCTTCCATTCTCTTCTCAACTTTTTGTGCACCAGAGTGTGCTTTTATAAACGAATCTGCAAGCTCAACAAAGAGTCAATAGAATTTTCAGGGAGAAGGGAATACCAGGTTAGGGCCCCTTTTGGTAAGTGTTTCCCCAAATTTTTTGACAAGGACTGATTCAATCTCTTGTTTCGTTAAGTCGTTGCCTTTTACCCCAGTAGTGAAAGCAGTCACATGGTCGCGTGGGTCAGTTGTTCCATCATATTTGGGAACTTCAGGCATTTTAAACTTCTTGGGTATAGGCAAGGGTGCCACACTTGGCTTCCAAGGTTGTTGAGAATATCTATCAACATCGATTCCTTTGATGATAGGTGGTACTCCAGGAATTTGTTTGATGCAATCGTTCTTCTCCTTCATCTGTTTTTGCATGGTTAACAGTAAATTTTGTATTTCTTAGTTATTAGATATACCTGGTCTCGTTTCAAGAGTTTCATTAGGAGTATCTCCTCTTCTTGAGTTTGCCAACCCAGATTGAGGATTTTCCATGGTGATGGTGTTATTGGGGGGTGGAGTCAGCGGTGTAGGTAACACTGCCGGTAACCCTCTCACAAATTCTTGCAAAGCGTGGCTCATATACTCTGAATTCATTTGCTTTACACGATCTTGTTCCACAGTTTGATCATTATCACATTATTTCTATTGGATCTTTCTGGGGATTGTTCCCTCGAACCACGTGGGGTTCCTGAAGGCGATGGAACTGGGGTTCCACTCCTTTGCTGGTTTCTTTCGTTGGGGTTTGACATAATTCATAGGATATCACTTGAAAAGTAAACAAAGATTATCAGACTCCCAGCAACAGAACCAATTTTTTTAACCAAAGAATTAGACCCTTTGACTAAAGCTTATTTTTAAGATGAATACGGGTTACTGATAATCAAGGTAATAGAGAAAAATGAATAATAGACAATATTGCAGAAATATAGAAAATCGAAGTTGATTGTATTCGAGAATCAGATGCCTTTACAAGCTGTATTCCCCTCCCTTATATAGGAGATTATTATAATGTACGACTCTTGCTATGGTTACTTATTAATGACTAATTATGACATTAATGAGGCGTTACAAAGGACAATGGTAATTGGGGTTCGGTTACATAACGTTCGAGTAATCAATTATGGGTCCTTGAATCTGCCCATAGCTTTGTCTAGATTCATTTTGACCGTGCCTCTCTCCCGTTTTGATCAAGTTGAGTTTACCATGGATGATAATTTCGTGGATTTACTAAACCGTGCCTCTTTGTACCGTACCTCTTCAAAGAATCACATCCAGCTGTCGGATTTTCCTGTGTCCACGTGAGTGGCTGAGTTGTCAAAAGCTGGCTTACGTGTGAAACTCTTTTTTACCAATACATGTATCGGTCATGTCTTATATCTATTGGGGGTCTGGAGACCCGAATGGACTTGATGTTACTCAGTATGGTTGATTTTGATGTAATTCTAGGCATGGATTGGTTATCATCATGTCATGCTATCCTTGATTGTCACGCTAAGACCGTGACCCTAGCTATGCCCAGAATTCTGAGAGTTGAGTGGAGAGGGTCTATAGAGCACGTGCCTAGCAGAGTGATTTCTTATTTCAAAGCCCAACGTATTGTGGAGAAAGTATGTGAATCTTATCTTGCTTTTGTAAGGGATGTTATCTGTTGATTCTGTTCCTATAGTCCGTGATTTTCCGGACGTATTTCCTGCAGACCTGCCAGGCATGCCACCTGACATGGATATTGATTTTGGTATTGACTTGGTGCCCGACACTCAGCCTATTTCTATTCCACCTTACCGTATGGCACCAACAGAGTTGAAAGAAGTGAAGGAGCAGCTTCAGGAACTCTTAGATAAGGGGTTCATCCGACCTAATGTGTTGCCTTGGGGTACGCCGGTGTTGTTTGTGAAAAAGAAGGATGGCTTCATGCGTATGTGCATTGATGATAGATAGCTGAATAAGGTTACAGTGAAGAACCGGTATCCTTTACCTCATATTGATGACTTATTTGATCAGCTTCAGGGAGCTAAGGTGTTCTCCAAGATTGACTTAAGGTCTGGTATCTTCAACTGAAGATTCGGGATTTTGACATTCCGAGGACTGCTTTCAGGTTATGTCATTCGGGCTGACCAATGCCCCAGCCGCGTTCATACAATTGATGAAAAACGTGTTTCAGCCTTACCTTGATTGTTTGTCATTGTGTTCCTTGATCACATCCTGGTTTATTCTTGTAGCTAGGAAGAGCATGCTCAACACTTGAGGGGTGTGTTACAGAGATTGAGGGAGGAGAAGCTTTATGCAAAGTTCTCCAAGTGTGAGTTTTGGCTTGGTTCAGTGGCTTTCTTGGGGCACGTGGTGTCTAGTGATGTTATTCATGTTGATCCGAAGAAGATTAACTTGGTGCAGAGTTGTCCCAGACCGTCCTCAGCTAAAGAGATTCAGAGTTTTCTTGGTTTAGCGGGATACTACCGTCGTTTTGTGGAGGGATTCTCTTATATTGCTTCACCATTGACTAGATTGACCCATAAGGGTGCTCCACTCAGATGGTCTGACGAGTGTGAGGAGATCTTTCAGAAGCTCAAGTCAGTATTGACCACAACTCCGGTTTTGGTGTTGCCTATTGGTTCGGGTTCTTACATATTCTATTGTGATGCTTCTAGAGTTGGTTTGGGAGTGGTGTTGATGCAGGACGGTAGGGTGGTTGCCTACACGTTGAGACAGTTGAAGGTGCACGAGAAGAATTACCCAGTGCACGATCTTGAGTTGGCTGCCATTATTCATGCCTTAAAGATTTGGCGGCATTACTTGTATGGGGTACATTGTGAGATTTTCATTGATCATCGTAGCTTGTAGTATCTTCTAAGGCAGAAGGACTTGAATTTGCGTCATAGGAGATGGTTAGAGATTCTCAAGGATTATGATCTTACTATTTTGTATCACCCGGGGAAGGCCGTGGTGGCCGATGCCTTAAGTCACAGAGCCGAGAGTTTGGGGAGTCTAGCTTACCTTTCAGCAGCAGAGCGACCGTTAGCACTTGATGTTCAGGATTTAGCTAGTCAGTTGGTGAGATTGGATTTGTCAGACCCTCCACCGGTGGTAGCTAGCATGGCTTCCCAGTCTTCTTTATTTGATCATATTAAGGCACGACAGTATTATAACCGCCACTTGTTAGTTCTTCAGGATAGAGTTCATCGGGGTGATGCCCGAGATGTGACTATTGGTGATGACAGAGTTATGAGGATGCAGGGCCGTATTTGCATGCCTAATGTGGATGGTATTCGAGAGTTGATATCAGCAGAGGCTCACAGTTCGCAGTATTCTATTCATCCGGGTGCCGCGAAAATGTACCAGGATCTGAGATAGAAATATTGGTGGAGGCGGATGAAGAGAGATATTGGTGAGTATGTAGCACGGTGTCTCAACTGCCATCAGGTCAAGTATGAGCACCAGAGACCCGGTGGGTTACTTCAGAGGTTAGATATTCCGGAGTGGAAGTGGGAGCAGATTACTATGGACTTTGTAGTTGGGCTTCCACAGACTTCGAAGGGTTTTGATGCTATTTGGGTCATTATGGATAGATTGACCAAGTCCACGCATTTCATTCCTGTCAGTACTACTTATACTTCAGAGCGGTTAGCTGGTATTTACATTAAGGAGATTGTCCGGTTGCATGGAGTTCCGGTTTCTATCATTTCTGATAGAGGTACACAGTTCGTACCTCAGTTTTGGATGGCCGTACAGAGGGGTATGGGTACTGATGTAGAGTTGAGCACTGCATTTCACCCGCAGACCGAGGGGCAGTCGGAGCGGACTATTCAGATTTTGGTGGACATGCTACGGGCTTGTGTGATTGATTTTGGTCATTCATGGGATCTGTTTCTGCCACTTGCGGAGTTTGCATATAATAACAACTACCAGTCCAATATTCAGATGGCCCCGTATGAGGCTTTATAATGACTCCTCGAAGAGGGGATACACGTGGTATTAGCGCACCGGTCATCATATCCATATTCTATCCTTCCCACCCCGTGAAGGTAATTAAAGCGTACGTTGGTCATGAATTCTATTGCATGCTATTACCCGTTCCATCCTATCAGTCCTGGAGGAGGTTAGGAATACTATCCTAAATGGTAGGTACTGGGAAGACCCTATGGTTTAAAGGGGTAAAATTCTAAGGCAACAAGCAAAGAACATGTAGGAGTGCAGTTAGTGGGAAACACATATGAGCATATAGGAGGCTCAGATTTTCCTCCGCAGATAATGCATATAATTAACACGACTCAAACACATGTAAGGGCAGTGTATTTAATTGAGATCCTAAGACATGGTATCTAGGTGAATCAGAGGATAAACAGATAGGCAGACTTGTTTTATAACTCAAAAACATGCTCTAATCAGTTTGCCTACTGATTTAAAAGTACCTATTAGTGTTAAGCAGCACACACAAGAGAGACAAATTTCTAATTTTTGGAAATTTAGTCACCTAAGGCATGCCTAGGCGGGGGACAGTGTATATTAACAGAATTATTAGAGGAACTGTTGCAAATTGTTACCTAAACATGCTGTTCTAGGTTGTTCAGAACACATAAGCATTACCAGTTTCTTTTAGAGAAAACTGAGTGAGGTTGTTATACCTTTTTATACATCAGTAATTAGAATAAATGTAGTTGAGCGATTAGGACCCTATAAAATGATATCTAATGCACAGGTAGAGATGCAGAATTCCTAAGCATGACTTCTAAATGCTCAGTAGTCACAGTATTAATCATGGTTTCAGAAGATGCTGGAGTGATAATTTATTTTAATGTTGTTTAGCCTGGGACAAGATTTCTACGCGTACATGGCAGTGTAGAACATGATAGTAGAGAATACCATTTATTAGCAGTATTTTTCTAAGTAAAAGTGAACATGCTGAAACAGTAGGTATGAGACCTAATAAACATGATTTCTAATGCATGAATTTGATTATATGGGCCTAAACATGATCTCTATTGCACAATTAGGAAATAAAATCAAATAGCATGGTTTCTAATGCATGAATTTGAACATATGGGCCTAAACATGATCTCTATTGCACATATAGGAAATAAAGTCTAATAGCATGGTTTCTAATGCACGAATTTGAACATATGTGCCTAAATATGATCTCTATTGCACTGATAGGAAATAAAGTCTAATAGCATGATTTCTATCCCTTTAATAGCTATCTCATGCATAGTTACCCCTCCCTTTTCACTATCCATCTCCTGAGTTGTTTACAAATTATTACAGGCCGGGGAATTATGAATTACACAACCAAAGGAAAAATAAGAAGTTACTTCTATATGGAGCCTTCAATTAGGCCCATATCTTCCAAACCTCAATTCCCTATGATATTTCATAGCCTTTTCATAATCTGGATGTGTCAGAGTTCCCTAAGGACCTCAAGGGCTCCCGGGCAGTGCTCACACCCAGACATAGCCAAAGAGTTAAACATGTGCATTGTGGAAGTGCCAGCCTTGTGTGTCAGAGTTCAGAGGGTACTCAAAGGGTCCCCAAAGTAGTGCTCACATGAAAGGGATTGAACTTAGACTTCTAAGAGTATATGTGAGAATGCTTTTTATTTAAAAGGATTTAAGGAACAGTTTTGAGAAAGGGTAGAAAAAAGTTTTTTGAAGAAGGAAATGGAACCTTAACATTACACAAAGGACCAAGGATAGTCCAACAAGCACAAACATGGGTAATGGGATTTGAGGGGCAAATACAGAGCATATAAGGGCAGACATGCAACAGGCAGATACACACGTAGACATACAATCATAAACTCCTAAGAGTTTAGAGGATCAGGGGGTACAGTAAAGTGCTAGGTTAGATTAACAACTAAGGACATGGTTAAACTAATGTACCAGTCATAGGCATGTAAGAAGTAGGTGCTAAGTGTACAGAAACATGCTGGTCATAAACAAATAAAGCCTAATTTAAACATGCAGAGGGAAGTTCAGGATCCTAGATACATGCTGAAGAGTAAGTAAGCAAATTGGAAGCATGCTGAATTACAACAGTAGTGGAATCATGTTGGTTTGAGGACTGAAATCTAAATTAGAACATACCAGTGAAGTGAAGAAAGTAGTAACACAAACAGGAAAGTAGGAGATGCACAATAGTTAGCCTTGGCTTGTAGCCGGCCAACTTAGAATAGTAGTAGTTAGCACAGAAGAGAGAGAGCAGAGAGTCTTTGAAATTGTGAGAGAGATTTTTGAACAGATTAGTTCGTGTGTGTGTAATGAATGAATAAAGTATATATATAGTTTGAAAGCTTGAGGAAAAATAAGGAAAAAAATCAGTACCCAATTAGTACAAGTATCCCTATAATCAAAGGAGTGATTCACACTGTGAGTATTAAATAAGGAAAGGACCATATATAGCTTAGAGGAATATAAGAACAGTGTCAGTACATCAGGCAATTAGGTATCCTTTAATTGAAGGGGTTAAACTCAAACGGCTAGTAGGTAAAATAACAATTAAGGAATGTTCTTATGCTTGTAACATATAAAGAAACAATTTAACCCCAATTCAAGCATACAATTGAGACTAGGTTCAGAAGATATCAGTTAAGGAAATAGTAATCAATTAACAGTTAATCAATTATGTAACAAGGTAAGAAAGCAAAGTTGGAAGTCAGTAAGAACATCTCATAAGAAATCAGTAGGGATTTTCAAATCTCTAGGAATCAGGGGTGCGAACAAGGTAAAGTTACAGAGAGTTAGGGATTCGAACAGGAACAAAATCAGTTAGGAAAATAATAGGCAAGAAAAAGCATAGTAAGGTAAAGAATCACATAGAATTAGAGATTCAAGGCTAGCACACATTTAAACGAACAATGGGAATCAGAGAGTTGAAACCCTAGTGACTATAGTAGCAAAATCACACAGGTTTAGAGACAAAGCAGTAACATTGAACATGATATAAGCAAAGAGATCACAGTCAGGGACCCTAATAAGAAAAAAACAAGGTAAAATCACAGAAAGCTTAAACATTTATGAGAAATAAGAATTCATGCATTTAAACAAACATATTGGTTAAAGACCGACTCAGAATTAGGGAAAAACCTAGGGTTTTCAGCATTGTAAGTCAAAAATGAAAAGAGAACTCCGAGTAAATCGTTGAATCATAGAAAGAATCATGGAATGATATTAAAACAGAAGTAAAATCGTTTTATGGAAGAGGGGTGATGAAACTCTAATTTTGAGATGAAAGATTGCTTAGAATAGGAAGGTTTTCGAAGAAAACATGTAAAAAGCTTCATGATATACACAGATCTAAGACAAATCTAAATGAAATCGTAAAAATACTAGGAGTTAGGGTTTCAGAGAACCCAGAGAAACAAGAAAAACCTTAAAGATGTCACCAACGTTAGCCGGAAAAGTCATAGCTCTTACTAAGACGACCGGAGGAGTCCGGAAGATGGCATGAGGGACCATGGGTAGGAGTTGAACCGCTCCAGGTTTGCCTGAGGGCCTTAGGGTGTCATTAGACCGGTGTAGGGTGGAGCAGTAACCAGGAGATAATGGGAGACCATAGTTTCCGGTGAGGGACTAGCCGGAGAAGACGAACAGACCTCATTGGAGGTGGAGAGACCAGAGGTCTCTAGAGAGAACTAGAGAGATAGAGAAAGAGAGTAGAGAAATGAGAGACCGAGTGAAATGAGGGGTCGGTGGGGGGTAGGTCTAGGTTTAATTATGGTAACACTAATCTGGGCCGTTGATTTAAATTGATCAACGACTCAGATTAGTCGTGGGTTTGGGTCGGGTAGGATTTTAGGTCTGGGCTAGGTAATTGGGATGATTAAATTGGGTAGGGGCCCGGGTGAAATTAAGCTAGAATTGAAATTAAAAGTGGCTATTAGTTAAATACCCATTAAAAATAGATAAATAATTAATAAAAAATCGCTAATAATTATATAAAATGAAATTAATGCTAAATAAATGAAATTAAGGTAATTAATGAATATAAAAAATATAAAATGAAATAATTATTGATTTAAATGATATAAAATATACAATTAGGCTATAGTTGCAACATTATTGTAATTATGGTCAAATAATGCCAAATTAGCTAATTTGTGAAATAATTAAATCCTAATAGGATTAAAAATGATATAGTGAACTGGAAAATATTTTGAAATTACTTATAATACAATTTATGAATAATTATTGAATATAAAAATACCGAATAAATTGGAAAAGAATTTAATAAAAATATGAAATTTTTTGAAAAAATACCAGATATATAAAGAGTGATTTTGAAGGTATATATACAAATTTTAAAAATAATTTGAGAAAAAATTGGGTATCAACATCAGGGAAATAAAAGAGATTTCTAAAAATGTCAAGTCCCTCTACATCCCTTCAGAGGGTAAGAAGATACTGCAAACTGATGCCAGCAACGAATATTGGAGTGCCGTTGTATTTGAAGAAAAAGATGGCCAGAGAAAAATATGCGGATATGCCAGCGGAAAGTTCAAAGATGCCGAGCAACATTATCATTCCACCTTCAAGGAAATTCTTGTAGTAAAGAATGGAATCAAGAAATTCATTTTTTTCCTGATTCACACACAATTTCTGATAGAGATGGATATGAAGGCCTTCCCAAAGTTTATCCATATAAATGCAAAGATTATTCCCAATCCTCATATTCTCAGATGGGTCCAATGGTTCTCTCCATACAAGTTTCAAGTCAGGCACCTGAAAGGAAAGAATAATATTCTCGCAGATTTTCTATCTCGATCGGAAGAATTATCAAAGAGATCTACCCCAACAAAATTGAATTCAAAGAAAAAGCTAATCAGCCACATCTTCATGCTTTCAAATGTACCAGGAACAAGTTCATTTAAACCAACGGATCATCCACCGGAGTTATTCAACCTCATGGATACCTTTGATCCATCAATTATTATGGAAAGAAGAACTTATTATGAGCTCCAAGTTTTCCGACAACATGGAGGATCCATTCTCAAGCCTTATGGGGTCATCCAGAATATCCATTCTGCCATATATTCATAGAACAAGGAAAGGATTTTCCACAAGAACTATTATGGTTTTTTGGTACCTATGCCATCAGTACTACATTTTCATGAAATTCAAGTGCAACGTCTTCAAAGATTTTGACAACATTGAACCAGCTCTTAAGGTATTTTTACTCTGGTTCAAGCCTAGAAGATATTGGATAAAATGTTTCAACAATTCCTACATAGAAAAGGTATTCATGTTTCATAGGACATTGAAGATTATTAACGGAAAAGTCCAGGCACAAGCAGAGGCATCATTCTGGTGGAAATTTCCCGTGTCGATCTTATCCATGGAAGAAGAATATAGTGAATCACAAAGAATTATCCTCCAGCAAAACATGTGCATCCCGAGAGAGATATGGCCAAAAGATTGGGCAAGCTGGAATTATACCAGCACTCATCCTCACTGAGAAAAAGTCCGAGAAGCAGCAAAGGAATATCAAACTCCGCATGAAATCATCCGGGAAAAAATCACTCAAGACATCTCCAGATTAATGTTGCAGATCACATCCCTCAATCCAAAGGAGAAGGAACATAGAAAAGAAGAACCGTCAAGTTCTAGGCGTTACTACACAAGATCTTTGAAAAGTTGCCTAATAGACAAACTNAAGGAATATCAAACTCCGTATGAAATAATCCGAGAGAAGATCACGCAAGACATCTCCAGATTAAGGTTACGGACCACATCCTACAATCCAAAGGAGAAGGAACATGCCGAGAAAGAACCGACAAATTCTAGGTGTTACTATACAAGATCTCTGAAAAGATGCCTAGAAGACAGACCGGGAAGATCAATTATCTAAATCCTTGTTAATCTCACCATAATCCTACATTACCTACCAAAAAACCCTAAAAATCATCTACCCATGCCAAGACAAAATTCCACATCCTTCCAAACCACCCGGGTTCCACTTTCACATGCTTCCACATGCTTTGTCACATGCAGCACCCTATCTTCACATGCTTTCACATTCTCCCACAAACTTTCACATGCTAAACCATGTATATTTCACCCCTTTCACATTTTTTCAGGAGCCTTTTAGTTACTTTGCCTAAGGTCCTTCAGATGTAAAAATGGACCAACTTGTAGATAGGTTTGCCATGTAAGATAGGTTTATTTTATAATATAAGTTTATCTTGTAATAACCTCCTAGTCCTATATAAAGGAGGCCTTGTAGTAGTTGTAAGATCATCTTGGAAGCTATCTTATAACCTTTGTAAATCTTTTTGATATGCGACATATGATTTCCTTCTAAATTTCCATCTTGTTCTTTCTTTCGAATGGATGGAAAGGCAGGTCCATATATGAAAATAGAGTAAGAATACTCTAAGAAAGTTAGCTTGTTGTAGCACGAAAGTTTTCTGAGTTATAACATCTAAGGTTGGTTATAGTACAAAATTTTTCTGAGTTGTGTAGCTTGGCAAGCCATCCCTTATAGGTTGTGAAGCCAACCCCTTTGTAGGAAAACTTTTGCGACTATAAGCAAATTAACTGTTAGTGTAGCTTGGCAATAGCCAACCCTTTTTTTAGGAAAACTTTTGTATCTATGATATAGTTTGCTTTCTTGGAGTCTCTTGCTCTGTTCCTTGTACAGTGGTATCAGAGCCAGCCCAACTTTTCGGAAGGAGGAACAATTTACTAAATATGTCTGAATCGTTTACATCATCTTCTTCCCTTGCAAAAATGAATATGTCTCCCACTCTATATAAAATNCCAGCCCATCCTTTCGGAGGGAGGAACAGTTTGCTAAATATGTCTGAGTCGTTTCCATCATCCTCTTCCCTAGCAAAAATGAATATGTCTCCTACTCTATATAAAACCTTGTCCCAAAAAATATGATTACCTCTATGAAGTCGATATCCTACCCGATGAACAGAAAGTATCTTCCACGGAACTACCCCTCATAAACCCTTACTCAGTTTTGCCAAAAAATCATTTGCACCATGTACCCAAATCCGTTCCTTAGTCCAACACAAACCAAAAGGAGTCAAAGAATATGTTGCTGCCTCAAAACTTGACCAGCATCCTATTCTTGCCACTCGAGAGGAACAATTTATTATCCTCTAAATTCCACCTGATTTTCCTAGACAATGGAGAGATCATGGTTTTACCCATATCCATTTTTGTGTTATCCAAATTTCTCTCACTTATCATGGAAGAAAAGGTCAACCTATTGTTGCTCGACTTTCTCTTCTAGATACAAGATACTTGGAGTACCAACATGCAAATTTGGGTACTGCAGAAGTTACCTTGAATGAAGGGACTGTCTTCATAACTATCTTTCCAAATTTCAACATGTCCATTTATGACCCATACTTAACCGAAACACTCAAAATCCAAGTCCAAATTCAAGGTGCCTCACAAGCCAAAGATTCTATCCAAGCCACTCTTTATTACCAAATGGCATGGCGGGTCCAAAATCATGCCATGGATCTCTGCCTTCCTAGAGGAGAAAATGCTTTACTCTTGAATATTGATGCTACCAAAGGAAACACCATGTGCACCCAAATACTCAGACAAATTTCCAGAGATGAGCTTCTCAAAATTTTTCCTGATTCCTGGATTACAAATTATGAAAGATTAAGGGAACCAGAAGAACCTCTACAATCTGGTGAACCAAATTTTACCAAAAGAAATGACAAAACCGTTTCCATAAGCTTTGACCATTCCCATCTCAAAAAACCCAATAAAACCATCTTTTCTTGCCAAATGATCCAACACAAAGATACACACCCTGAACCTGACACTGACCCTGAAAGGGAACCCTTCTAGAATATACAAACTATCATGGAAGAACATGACTGGTGTAAACATTTCGACAAATACGGCAAAAGAGTTTGGTGGTTCAAATGCCCCTTTACGGGACACTGCCCTTGGGATCTTGGCTGCGACTGCCAAGACTGTTTTGAAGATCCAAATGGAGAATATGATGAACACCACCTACGTCCTTGGGAAATATTTGACCTCAACAAGGCTAAACCAAAATCCAAGAAAAAGGGGAAAACTACTGAAAAGCATTTTCGAGCCAGAGATGAAAATAAAGACCCTTCAATTGGCTCATTAAGCCGTCCAGGTAAATATGAATTTCTTGTCAGTTACAAACCCCAAGAATGGTCAAAATTACCAGAAAAATTCACTCAAGGCTGGGAAGACAGTGAAACCACCCCAAAACCCAAACCACCATCAGCTCGTAACCAAGAATCCAAAAAGCCTCCTGAACCTAAAACTCCATCAACCCAAAAGTCCACACACCCACAAATATTCATGTTGAGCCCTTCAAGTTCCAGCCATACCCAAGATTTTCCTCACTCCAACCTTTTGAAAAAGAAGGTATCAACCATGCTCCAAAAATGCCCAAGAAAAACATAGTACTACCTTCTGGAGAAAACCCCCCAACAAGTGACATCGAGGCAATAATGAACTGGCAATCAAAAAATTCCATCTGCCAAAACAAAGTGCTCAACAATATTGGCAACACCATAAGAATGTGGCCCATACACAAAACAAGTTAATGAGCAAAGTGGAAATAATTGAGAAAAAGGTGGAGCAAACATCGTCTCAACATGCAGGACTAATCAAAGCCTTGGAGCTAAGATGGGAAAATTTACAATATGAGATTTGTCTGCCAAGAACTTAACTTTTCCAGTTCTTCCAACAACAACAAAAGGAGACGATTTCAATCAAGGAACAAATCCAACTTTTGAGAAATGAACTCTTTGAGTCACAAAAAACCCCACTTTTCTCTTTAAAATCTACCTTCTTCCCCATGTCAACACAAGCATATTCCCCACCAAAATTGGACAACACATTTTCTACCTTTCCTACCACCTCATAGAATCCTATCTCTTTCACCCAACCTTTAAAAGAAGAACCTGAATTCGATATCGCTGGGAAAGGAAAGATGCTCTTGTAGCCAAGAAACAAACCAAGAAAAGGCGAGACCAAGGAGAAAGTTCAAAAGGGTCCAACCTCGGAAGTCTGACGATTTCTTATCAGAAGACTCCGGATCTCTATGTCTCCCAGCCAAGAACCATGTCAAAAGGAGATACCACATGGTCAGAATCTCTAAATTCTTCAGACGATGATACAATGGAAGATAGCTCTCAATCAAACAATGAATCCACAACAAACTCTTTTGACAAAGACGATCCCCCAATATTTGTGAGCCAACTAAGAGACCCAGAAATATCTGAAGTAGAGGAGGATCAAGAAGGGATGACGGATGAACGAATCCCAGAAAGAAGACATGAACCCATGACATCAAAACTAGTTGGAACTGGATTCCACACTTTCAACTTAGATGACGTCAAGGTTTTAAAATGGCCTCAAAGGATCCAAGACTCTATACTTGCATGGTGACCAAAAATTTGGTGGAGCGAGAAAAGTATATCATCCTGTCAGAACTAACTTCACGGTTCTCAGGAATCCTCAGAGATTGGTGGAATTCACTTGGGATTCAAGACAAAAATACTTTTCTTACATCCCAGGTTTTTTCCTTCAACATTAGAATCCTACATGAAGTTCTCTGCGGAGATACTGGCCAAAGACAGGAGAAAATACAAAGACAACTCTTCGAGATGAAGTGTGTGTCATTCGACAGAAATGAAATTGACATGCATTTTCAAAAAATGGCAAAGATATACTTTCGGCGGAGACATCAACCTGAAGAAAGAATTCTTCCCCATTCAAAACCCTAAAAATCCAACTCAAGAATTCTTCCCCATTTTCCCATATTTTCCACCTCAAATCACAAATAAATGATGAAATCAAAGGCATAATCATGGAATTTGACAAAAATTAGATAGAAATCACTTACCCCAAACAACTATGCAAGAATCTCTCCAAAAATCAGCTTCTCTCGAGCTCTCACTTTAATTTTATGTTATGAGTTCGAAACCCTCGTTTGAACCTTTTAAATTTTGCCAAGATATTCCTTCATCACGATCACGGAAATAGCCTAGTGATCGCGAAGCAAAAACAGGAAGCCCCATCTTTTTACTCTATGCAATCGCGGAAGTCTCCATTCGGTCGCGAAAGATCGCAACCTCACTCTCACGATCGCGAAGTACAATCTCCCCTGCTCCCCCTCAACTCCAATACACTACGCGAGCGCGACACTGGCCATGCGTTCGCGAAGCACTACCTCATGCAAGCACGCAATCACGACCCTATCTTTTCGATTGCGTAGAAAAACTTCACCTCTGCCCCAAATAAGCCTACGCGACCGCGAACATACCCTTGAGATCGCGAATAAGGAAACTAAAGGCTCACACCAGCAAATGACAGCCATTTGCAAAGTTCAAAAATAACCCATTAACCACCCGAAACTCGCCCGAGGCCCTCGGGACGTCAACCAATCATACCAACACCTCCCATAACATCATATAAACTTAGTTGAGCCTTCGAATCACTCAAAACAACATTAAATTATCAAATTACCCTCAGATTCAAGCCTAAGAATTTCTAAACTTCCAAAATTTGCCAACAATGCCGAAACCAACCAAACCATGTCTGAATGACCTAAAATTTTGCACACACGTAAAAAATGACACTAAGAACCTATTTCAACTTCCGGAATTCCATTCCGACCCTGATATCACATTTTCCACTGCCGACCGGAAATCGCTAAATTTCCAATTTCGCCAATTCAAGCCTAATTCTACCACGGACCTCCAAATTACATTCCGAACACACTCCTAAGTCCAGAATCACCTAACGAAGCTATCCGAACCATAAAACCCCTAATTCGAGACTGCTTACTCATAAGTCAACTTCTGGTTGACTTTTCCAACTAAATATCCAAATTAAGAGACGAAGTGTCTCATTCCACTCCAAAATCACTCTGAACCTGAGCCAACCAACCCGACGCAACATAATAAAGCTGAACAACATATAATGAAGCAGAAATGGGGGAAACTGGGCTATGACTCTCGGAACGACCAGCCGGGTCATTACATCCTCCCCCTTTTAAACAAACATTTGTCCTCGAACGAGTCTAGAAATATACCTTGAGTCTCAAATAGGTGTGGATATATGCTCTGCATCTCCCACTCGGTTTCCCAGGTGGCATCCTCCACCTGCTGCTCTCTCCACTACACCTTAACTGAAGCTATATCCTTTGACCTCAATCTTCGAACTTGCCGATCCAAAATAGCCACTGGCTCCACATCATAGGTTATATCACCCTCCAACTGAACCATGCTGAAGTCCAAAACATGGGATGGGTTGCCAACATACTTCTGAAGCATGGAAACATGAAATATCAGATGCACACTCGACAAGCTGGTGGCAAAGAAAACCTATAAGCCACATCCCTTATCCCCTGAAGCATCTCAAAAGGCCCAATGAACCGGGGCTCAACTTTCCCCTCTTCCCAAACAAGATAAAACCCTTCATGGGTGACACCTTCAGCAACACCTTCTCCCCAACCCTGAAAGACACATCACGGACCTTCCTGTACGCATAGCTCTTTTGCCTAGACTGCGCTGTGCGAAGCCGCTCCTGAATCAACTTCACCTTATGTAGAGCATCATGTACCAAATATGTACCCAAGAGTCTAGCCTCACCCGACTCAAACCAACTAACCGGATATCTACAGCTCCTCCCGTATAAAGCCTCATTTGGAGCCATCAGAATACTCGACTGATAACTATTATTATATGCAAACTCCGCGAGTGGTAGAAACTGGTCCCATGAACCCCCAAAATTAATGACACAAGCACGCAACATGTCCTCTAATATCTGAATAGTGCGCTCGGACTTCCCGTCCGTCTGAGGGTGAAAAGATGTGCTCAACTCCACCTGTGTGCCCAACTCTTGCTACACGGCCCTCCAAAACTGCGATGTGAACTAAGTACCTCTATCAGAAATGATGGAAACTGGAACACCATGTAGTCGAACAATCTCTTGGATATAAATCTCGGCTAACCGTTCCGAAGTGTAAGTAGTACCAACAGGAATGAAGTGCGTGGACTTGGTCAGCCGATCCACAATAACCCAAATAGCATCGAACTTCCTCGAAGTCCGTGGGAGCCTAACTACAAAGTCCATGGTGATCCGCTTCCACTTTCACTCCGAAATATCTAGTCTTTGAAGCAAGCCACCCAGTCTCTGATGCTCATACTTAACCTGCTGTTAGTTGAGACACCGAGCTACAAATCCAACAAAATCTTTCTTTAATTACTGTAATTTTTCCTATTTAAACTTAATTTTATTTTATGCAATTATTAGCTATTTTTACTAATTATTTATCAATTTTTATGGGTATTTAACAATTAGCCACCTTTTATTTAAAACATAGCCAAAATTATACCCAACCCATCTGATTCCCTTAAACCAATTGAATACCCAACCCAGTCTTTAATTAAACCGGCCCAACCCCTAATTTAATCTGAGCCGTTGATCAAATGAGATCAACGGCCCAGATCTGTTCCTTCCTAAATTAACCCAAACGACCCCCCCAAACCCGTCATTTCATTCTAGACCTCTCATCTTTCTATCCGGTCTCTCTCTCCCCCTTCTCTCTAGAACCTTTCTTGGTTCACTTTCGTCTCCGATGGAACTCCACTGCTTTCCTTTGGCCATCTCCGACCACCATCTTTTCGACTACGAGCCTCCATGATGTCTCCTCCATCTAGCTCACATCATCTCTAAAGCCCTCGAGGTTTTGGGCCATGCCGACTTGCACCTGGGGCTCCTGCTTTGGTTGTTCCCGGCCTCTCCGGTGGGGTTTGGACACGGCCACGCCATATCCACCATGATCTTTGAGTTTCACGACAGGTTTTCCGGTTATCTCTGATTCTCTTATGAAACCCTAATTTTTTCCTAAACCTCTCAGATCTATGGTGTTTTTAAACGATTCAAGCCTGTTTCTTTGTGTTTTACATTGTTCTTGACTCAATCTTTAATTTCGATTTTCAAACGTTTTTACTTTACTTTTTAAAACTAGGGTTTCTCAGTACCCTTCTATGCCTATTTAAAGCTAAGTTTTTCTTTGTGTTTGAGTCGATTCTTTGCATATCATAACTAATTCTATGACTTTTACTAGCTTTTATCTCGTTTATGTTAAAACCCCTAATTTTCCTAGACTTTTATATGAGGTTCTGTGTATTAGTATGATTCTTCATCTCTCTTTGCTTGAGTTTCTGTGATTACATTGCTTTGAATGTGTTCTATTGAGTTTTCTTAGCCTAACTTATGCTTATGACTATCTGGGTTGTTCAGATTTGCATCTTTCTACTAGCACTTGTTTGACACAATGGTTTACTATGTCTAGACATTCCTGCCTATTTATATGATTGTGACTCCTTCTTTGATTGATTCTGGATTCCCTATTTAGGGGTTTGATTGATAGACTTTCCTCTAAACCCTCAATTTCTATTCAAAATTAACTGACTCGCTTGTTTAACTTGATTGATTCCTTTACCTTGTTTGTTAGGGTATTCTACTTAATGAGTCCTTTCCCTAATTAAAGCTTTCTGAACCTAATTTACTACTCTATACTTAATAAACTTTGACTCGTTCCTTATTAGTCATGTACTGATTTTATATGTTACTAGGTTTTACAGTGTGAATTTTGAAACCCCTTAACTTAAGGGAACAAATGTCTTGATTTCCTGGTTATTGATTCCGAGTTCCTTGATTACCATGCTACTTTGATTCTTTCCTTATTTAGTCTCGTACTGACTTCTATTTTACCTTATGTGGCTATGTCTTTACCATTTCCGAGCTTGAATCCCATAACTTAAGGGAACCGTGTCTTAATTTCTCACACTGATTGATTTTGACTTCTTTTATTACCATGACTTTTGATTCTTACCATATTTTGCTACTCGTTTTTCAACTATAAAAGTTCCAGCTTTTCACAAACACAGCACATACTGACTTGTATTAGAACTCTCTCTTTCTTACAAAAAGTTCTCTTCTCTACTACTCTTCCTTGCTCATGGTTACTGTTAGCCGGCTATAAGCCAAGGCTAACCATTGTGCTCTTGTCTTGCTCTCTCTCATTCTGCTTGCTTTCCTCTTCACTGTTATGCCTTATTTTAAATTTAAAGCTTCATCAACAACATGATTCTCTACTTGTTTCAGTTCTTATTGTTCTTAGTTTGATTTTATTTATGGTTCTTCTGCGAAACCTGTAATTAGAATACAATCAGCATGCTATTGTCTCCCTTGTCATGTGTGTTTTTGGGCATATCTATTAGCTTTTTTCATAATTGTGTTGTACCCCAAACCTTGATCCTCTCTATGTGAATCCTTTATGGTTGGTTTATGGCTACGTTAGAGTAAGCAATCTCTGATCATGTTCAAACCATTCCCAGATTTTTCACCGGATTGTTTACCATTAAATGTTCTACTTGTTCCCATCCCCTATTACCACTGCTTGTCATGTCTGAACCTATTGTAATGCTGTGTTTTCCTCTTTGATGCTGTGTGAGATTGTTACTTACTCATCTCTTTTCAAAAAAACTGTTTTTTTGTCAAACAAACTCTCTGGTTTATGAACTCTCTTTCAAAACTCCTTTTCTTTTAAAACTCACTTCTGGCACTTCACTTTACTCCTAGAGATCTAGGTTCCACCCCCTCAGTGTAAGCGTTGCTTAGGGAACCCATGAGTTCCCTCTGAACTTTGATGCACTGAGGCTGGTAATTCCACACTGCACTTGTTCAACTTTGGGAACTATATTCTGGGTGCTGGTATTGGCCAGGGACCCCACGAGGGCCCTAGGGAGCTTTGTCGCACCCAAACCATGTAAGGCTGTGAAACTCGAAAGGATTGAGGTTGGGAGATATGAGCTTGATTGAAGGTTCTCTATAGAAGTAGCTTCTTACTTTCCTTTCAGTAATGTAATTCATTATTCTTGACCTGTAATAATCTGTAAACGAATGCTTGGGACTGGATAGTGAATATGGGGGGGGGGGGGCTTATGCATGTTTAATATAGTTATGGATAGAAATCATGATCATAGGATTTACTTTACCTATGTGTGAAATAGTATCATGCTTAGGACATGCATACCATGCATTAGAAACCATGTTTAGGTTGTTTACTTCAACATCTCTACTATAGTCCTATTTACTTTAGAAATCCTGTTCACAGGTAATAACAATAATAAAATATGTTGCAATGATACTGCTTCTTCATTTGCATCTAGAAATCATGCTTCAGGACTCATAATCAATGTGTGCATAATCAGTATATACGGACGCCTGGGCAAACCTTAGGCCTAATACTTATTAAAACCAAAACCAATTATTTTATGTCTTGCATGTATTAAAAGCGATCTTTAAAATTAATCAGTCTCTTCTGAAAACCTTAGAACCTTGCTGTTTGTCACTACTTTTACTCCTGCAACTGATGGATTTTCAAAATGATTCTCCTCTCCTAAAGTTCATGCAAATCATTCTGTTTTTTTTCTAAACCCTTGCTCTATTTTTAAACTACTGGTTCTTGAAATTGTGCACTCATTCTCCTTTTACTAAAACTCCTTTAAACTACTAGTTCTTGCTTTATTTCAAAGTAAGTCGCTCATGTTGGAAATTACTATGCTTTATTTAAAATCTCTCTTTACTTCTGATTACTGGTTTTCTAAAGTTATTCATCCATTTTCTTACTGAAAACTTCATCATTCTTAAATCCTGCTACTGTCTTTAAATTACTGGATTTCCAATCAATTTCTCTTCTCAAAACTATTCTGTCATTTTAAATTCCCTGTTTTATCAGTCCTTTGTCAAACTTCTGAAACCTACTGTTTTTCTAACTTAAAACTCCTGTTTTAAATCCTGCCTTTGAGAACTTGGTTGTGTTTGAGACGTGCTAGTTATGTGTTTACCTATGGAGGAATCTGTGAGCCTTTTATCTACCCTTATGTGTTCCCATATTCGTAGTCCTAATTGTTGTATATGTCGCTTAGAATTTTATCCTTTAAACCTAGGGTTTCAACCTAGTACTCACCTTGTAGGATTTAGTAGTCCTAAACACCCTCCGGGACTTATAGATCAGGACGGGTAATAGCACGCAATAAGTCTTCGTGACCAGCACGCGCTTCTTTAAATAACCTCTACGGGGTGGGAAGGGTAGAATATAGATATGATGACCGGTGCGCTAATAGACCCTCTTCGAGGAGTGATTACCGGGTATTGCATTGATGTGATCCGTATTATTTTAAACCTAGGACAATTCTTTTCAAATGTTTTACTCTGATGTTTTTCCCAAAAATCCTTTAAAAGATTTTCATACTTGTTTGAAATCCCCTCTTATATGAACCTTATTTGCTATTTGTTTACCGTCCAAATTCACAAAACTTCTTGGTTGGGACCCACAGTTGTGGATCTTGAGGGGGGCCTAACACCTTCCCCTTAGGATAACTTCAAGCCCTTACCCACTCTCTGGTAATGCAAATTAGTTCATGAGTTATCTACTCTAGCTTCCCTAATGCACCACAAAATCATTAGGTGGCGACTCTTCATTAAACCTCTTTCTTTAAGGAGTTGTCCAGAATGTCATGAACCTGATCTCTCCACACCTGACCCGTGCGAGGAAAAAGGGGGGTACGACAACGGAAACCTCATAATCCTGAGCAGGTACAACCGGCTGGGCTGGAAGTGCCCACGGTGTCTGAAGTCACTGAACAACCTGCTCGGAAGTACGCGCGGGGGGAGTCTGAGTGCCTCCCCCGGCTTGAGAAGTAGCTGCCATAGAAGAAATATCGACCGCCTGAGCAAGACTGGTGCACACGGTCAAAATCTAAGCCAAGGTCTCCTGAAGATCCGAAATAACAATAGGCACAACCGGTGCCTGGGCTGGTCCCACTAGAACATCTGCGGCTGGGACCTGATCTGGAATAACGGGTGGGTCTATAGGTATAGCCTCGGCTTCTGCGCGGGCTACACCCCTACCCCTGCCACGACTTCGACCCCGGCCTCGACCCTCCACGAGCCTAGCTGGTGGCTGGTCGTCCTGTCTGGTAGCACGTGTCCTCACCATCTGTGAGACAATGAAACAATAGAAGTTTAGTTACCAGAATCAATAGATTCGCATGACAAGAATTCATGAATGTGAGATTTTTCCTAAGGGTTCTGTAACCCAGTCTCTGATACCAACTTGTCACGACCCAAACTACACCGTCGTTATGGTGCCTATCACAGTACTAGGCTAGCCGATTTGTTCAGAATATACGACAATTCTCTTCAGTAATTCATTTTAAAAACTTTTTCGTCATAATTCTTTCATTAAACAATTGCAAACAAGTAAAAATAAACAAATATAAACCAACGGCCCGACCTCGGGTGTCACTAGTCATAAGCATCTAGGATACAAGTCTGATACATCTACTAAAACTGACAAGAGAAGTCTAATAAAAATGAACAACTAGAAGATATGAGGGAGAAGAGCAATGTTGATATCACCGTGCAGCTACCTTGCTAAGCTCCGGAGTAAACTGAGGAAGAATCAGCACTCACTCGAACGACTTGTGGCACCTGGATCTGTACACAAGGTGCAAGGAGTAACGTGAGTACGCCGACTCAGTAAGTAACAACTATAAATAAAGGCTGAGTGCAGTGACTAGCAGTAAAATCACATAAAGTTCAAGATTTTTGAAGTCTCAATGAAATAACAAGTGTCAAATAAGTGTTCAACTCAAAATATCATTTAAAACTCCAGTTCCAATGAAAACACGTACGAATATGTTCAGCATTTTCAATACAGGCTCAATGTAAAAATAGAGTGGAAATAATGATTTCATCAACCAGCCCTCCGGGCAAGTCTCCCAACTACTCGTCACTCAACACTTATCACTCAGAACTCACACACGGTAGGTACTTGCGCTCACCGGGGGTATACAGACTCCGGAGGGGCTCCTACAACCCAAGCGCTATATCACTACGGCGTGCAGCCCGACCCAATATCGCTACGGCGTGCAGCCCGATTCATATATCGTTGCGGCGTGCATCCCTATCCATATATCACTGCGGCATGCATCCCGATCCATATATCTCTGCGGCGTGCATCCCGATCCATATATCGCTACGGTGTGCAGCCCGATCCACACATATATTTATATCGCTGCGGCGTGCAGCCCGACCCATATATATATATATATATATATATATATATATCCTCACAATCAAGCCCTCGACTTCACTCAGTTATCAACCTCGCAAGCCACTCGGGTGTTTCAGTAAAATCATGGAACTCAGCCCAAACAACTTTCATATGCTTTAAAATAGAGTATTGACACTGAATTGAACAATAAACAAGTAAAATCATGATTGAGGATATGCTTTCAAATCAAAACAGTGTGAGGATAGTAATAAAATACCCCTGAGGGTCCAAACAGTACAGGCACAAGGCCCCAAACATGGCATTTAGCCCAAGTTATAAGAGTTCTTTCTAAAACATATAGCTAGTATACAACTTTATTCAAATATGCAACTCTATATTTGCTACATGATGGAGCAAGTCACAATCCCTAATGGTGCACGCCCACACGACCATCACCTAGCCTGTGCGTCACCTCAATATAGTGAAATAGTACGACATTTCGGGGTTTCATATCCTTAGGTCTAGATTTTCAATCGTTACTTACCTCAAATCGGACGAAAATCTACTCCGCAATATCCTTGCCGCTCGACTCGGCCAAAAATCGCCCCGAATCTATCCAAAATCAGTATATCATCATTAATATATGCTAAAAGAACGAAGCCCACATAAAAAATTATCAAATTAAACCATAAATCCCGAAATTGGCCAAACCCGACCCCCGTGCCTACGTCTCAAAATCTAACAAAAATTACAAAACTAGAAACCTCTTTCACTCACGATCCAACCACATCAAATTTACTCCAATCTGACAACAAAATCCCATTCAAAATCCCAAAAATCCAATTCAAGAATTCTTCCCCATTTTCCCAAATTTTTCACCTCAAATCACAAATTAAATGATGAAATCAAAGGCATAATCATGGAATTTGACCAAAATTAGACAGAAATCACTTACCCCAAACACCCACACAAGAATCTCTCCAAAAACCGCCTTCTCCCTAGATCCCACTTTAATTTTATGTTATGAGTTTGAAACCCTCGTTTGAACCTTTTAAATTCCGCCCAGATATTCCTTCATCGTGATCGCGAAAATAGCCTCGCGATCATGAAACACAAACAGGTTGCCCCATCTTTTTACTCTATGTGATCGTAGAAGTCTCCACGCAGTCGCGAACCTCTTCCTCACAAACCTACATGATCGCAACGTCACTCTCGCAATCGCGAAGTATAATCTCCCCTGCTCCCCCTAAGCTCCAATACGCTGCGCGAATGGGACACTGGCCACGCGTTCGCGAAGCAGTACCTCACGCAAGCACGCGATTTCGACCCTATCTCAGCGATCGCGTAGAACAACTTCACCTCTTCCCCAAATAAGCCTACACGATCGTGAACATACATCGCGGTCATGAATAAGGAAACCAGAAGGCTCACACCAGCAGCTGAAATCCATTTGAAAAGTTAAAAAACAACCAATTATTCACCTGAAACTCACCTGAGGCCCTCAGCACCTCAACCAATCATAGCAACACCTCTCAGAACATCATATAAACTTAGTTGAGCCTTCAAATCACTCAAAACAACATTAAATTACCAAATTACCCTCGGATTCAAGCCTAAGAATTTCTAAACTTTCAAAATTCGCCAACGATGCCGAAATCAACCAAACCATGTCCGAATGACCTGAAATTTTTCACACACGTCACAAATGACACTAAGAACCTATTCCAACTTCCGTAATTCTATTCCGACCCCAATATCACATTTTACACTGCCGATCGGAAATCGCTAAATTTCAAATTTCGCCAATTCAAGCCTAATTCTAACACGGACCTCCAAATACACCCGAACACACTCCTAAGTCCAAAATCAACTAACGAAGCTATCCGAACCATAAAAACATCCGAGACCGCTTACTCATAAGTCAACTTTCGATTGGCTTTCCCAACTAAATATCCAAATTAAGAGACTAATAGCCTGTTTGGCCAAGCTTCTAAAATCAGCTTATTTTGAGAAGTGCTTTTCTCAATAGTACTTTTAAAAAAAGTGCTTTTGGTGAGAAGTAGATTGTGTACTACTAATTAATTTGAAAAGCACTTTTGAACAGTCATTAGTATTTGGCCAAGCTTTTGAAAACTGCTTCTAAGTGTATTTTTCTTAAAAGTGCTTCTCAGAAAAGTGCTTTTGGAAAGAAGCTACTTTTTCTGCTTCTCATCAAAATCACTTTTTTTCCTTCCAAAAGCTTGGCCAAACACCTCAATTTTTGGCCAAAAGTGCTTTTGGCCAAAAAAGCACTTTTGGCAAAATAATAAGCTTGGCCAAACAGGCTATAAGTGTCACATTCCACTCCAAAATTACTCCGAACCCGAGCGGACCAACCCGATGCAACATAATAAATCTGAACAACATATAATGAAGCAAAAATGGGAGAAATAGGGCTATGACCTCGGAACGACCGGCCAGGTCATTACAGATGTGCTCACATTGAAGTTGTAGTCCCCAATCCTTGCATTTGTACTATTATCCCTGTTACGTTCGCCTCGATCTTTTCTGAATCTTGCCGATGACGAACCTGAATCTCTATTTGAGGATCTGTGATCAGCCTGCATATTGTCGAATTTGGAACTAGTTTCGCGCCCCAAAGGTCCCATATATGGCTCGTACCTATTCTTACCGGACCTCTTCTCAAATTTTGATCACCTCGTGCTTGTTTTTTCTTTTACCCTTGATTGAGATACAATATCCTCTTCAATCCGCAATTTGGTATTGTACCTGTTATAGACATCATTCAACGTCGTGGAAGGGAATTCTCGTAGGCTCTCTTTGAGTCTCCTCGTAGCTTCTGAACTTTTTTCGTTTAAATTGCTTGCAAATGCCATGACTTCCCAGTTGTCAGGTACTATAGGTAGCAACATTATTTCCTGTTGGAATCTGTCTACAAATTCTCGCAGCAACTCTGTATCTCCCTACTTCACTTTAAATATGTCTTCCATTCTCTTCTCTACTATTTGTGCACCCGAATGTGCTTTTATAAACAAATCTACAAGCTCAGCAAAAGAGTCAATAGAATTTTCAGGTAAGAGAGAGTACCATGTTAGCGCTCCTTTGGTGAGAGTTTCCCCAAACTATTTGACCAGCATATATTCGATCTCTTGCTTGGTTAAATCATTGCCTTTTACTCCCGTGGTGAATGCAGTAACGTGGTCACGTAGGTCAGACGTCCCATCGTATTTCAGGATGTTGGGCCTTTTAAACTTTTTAGGAATTGGTAATGGAGCTCCACTTGGCTTCCATGGTTGTTGCGAATATTTATCAGTATCAATTCCTTTGATGACAGGTGGTATGCCAGGAATTTGCTCAATACGGTCATTTTGTTCCTTCACCTGTTTATGCAAGGTTAGTATTAAAGCTTGTAAATCAGAATTATTAGTCGTACATGGTCTCCCTCCGTGTGATTAGTTGAGAGTTACTCCGCTTGCAGAATTAGCCAACCCTGAATGTGGAATTTACACAGTCGTAGTGTTGTTTGGAGGAGGAGTAGGTGGCACAGTTGGCAGAACCCTCACGAAATCCTGGAGAACATCATTCATGTACTCCGCAATTAACTGCTTCACATCATCTTGCTCACCAGTTTGTTCATTTCCGAGTTTTTCATTGTTTTGAGTAGTGGATCTTTCTGGCGATGGTTCCCTTGAATCACGTGGGGTTCCTTGAGGCGAGGGAAGAGTTCCCTCCACCCGTTGGTTGTTTTCATTGATGTTTGACATGATTTAGTCGAGAAAAGGTAATTTGGAAAGTAAGAAAAGATTATCAGATTTCCGGTAACAGAACCAATTTGTTTAACCAAAGAATCGGATTCTCAGTCAAAGCTTATTTTTAGAAGTACTCGGGTTACTGATAATCAAGGAATCCAATATTCTCTCAGAAATAATAAAGGAAATATGAATCAGAAATGGCAGAATGATGTTTGACATGATTCAGTCGAGAAAAGGTAATTTGGAAAGTAAGAAAAGATTATCAAATTTCCGGTAACAGAACCAATTTGTTTAACCAAAGAATTGGATTCTCAGTCAAAGCTTATTTTTAGAAGTACTCGGGTTACTGATAATCAAGGAATCCAATATTCTCTCAGAAATAATAAAGGAAATATGAATCAGAAATGGCAGAATAATTAGAAAGCATAAGAAAGTAAGTATATTCCAATAGTAATCAGAACGTATCCATACAAATAACATTTCTTTCCCCTTTTATAGGGACCTTCAAGTACAACGTCTACTCTTCTTAATGATTGAGTCATAATGAACATTAATGTCATTAATGAAACGTTATAATTGGTAATCGTAACTGTTTCGTGAAGATTCTGTAACTTTTAAGCTCATTTATTGAAGATATATGAATCAACCTTCTTTTCTGTCTAGGTTCATGTCACCGGTGCCTCTTCAATTCTTTTAAAGAGACTCAAACACCCGTTTCTAATCATCTCGTGGGTAATTTACTCGTATCCGTTTAGATTCGTATCTCTTTTAAATTATCCGTCCAGTTGTCACTCTTCTATTGATCCACGTGACTTGCTATGTCAGCCACATAATTAATTCCATGTGTGATATCTATTTTTATCAATACGGATAACTCGCCTAGCCATTCCACTATATATCTTTGGCTGCCCCGCAATTTCACGTGTTTAGAGTCTGATACGGAATTATATTAGTGCATCTGCTTGTGTATTTTTATGACGTTGTAGGCAACAATTCTTCTTTTGCGATACTATCTTGGATTTCGGTGGTTCATTCCATGTACGGTTTGGTACTTCTTTGTTAGTTAAATCTCTCGAAAATATTATATGTTGAAAGTAGAAGAAATAATTAAATTTTACCATTACATATCTAATGTAAGCTAAATTTATTATGTGGTTATGATCATGATGCAAACCATGCAAATGACTATTTTATTTGCATGACTTCTATTACCGATCTACTCAATTACAAAATATTGTGTGGTACTATATATAGTCACAAAGAAAGTTTCGCTTCATTTAGGATTCCTATTCGAATGTGATTTTAATTACAAAATAAAATTACAAGCATAGTTAGTTTTGGCTTTCATGTTCAGGTAACATCTTGTGATCATTTCTTTCACTTGGCTTGTTTGCAAAGATGGATTGACATAAAGATGCCTCTTCCACCAGCCTGAATAGATATGATCAAATTATTGTACTATCTTTAGCCCATTGTACAGAGCTAGGAGTTCCATGTGTACTGCAGAGTGTGCATAGTTGTGAGAAGAAAACCCAAGTCTCCATTCTCCATTGTGGTTTCTAAAAATTCCTCCTCCCCCTCCCATTTTTGTAAGAAGCACCATCAACGTTTAGTTTGTAATAACCCTTTGAGGGAGGTGTCCATTAATCGATACAGTTAGTTTATGAGGCTTGTGTTGACAAGGAAGGGCTAAGTGTTGATATTCAAGTGTTTGAAAAATTATTTCGTGAACGGTGAGGAATTTATCGGAATTTCTGAATAGTTTTTGATTCCTGTTCTTCCAAATGGTCCATAAGATTATGGGAGGTCAGGATTTTTAATGGAAGGCTATGGTTATTACAGAAGGTAAATTTTGTTGTCGTACATAAATCAGAAAGATTTTGTTCAAAGTTAGATGGAGTAATAAGAATGTTAAACTTCGCCCATATCGATGTAGCGTTGGGGCATGAAGCGAATATATAAGAAATTATTTCCAGAGAGTTTTGACATGAAGCACAAGAGCCAGTCTGGATAATATGTCTGTATGCTAGATTAGTTGTTGTTGGTAATTTATCATTTACAAGGAGCCAAAGAAAAAATTGATTTTGTTAATAGCTTCTATTTTCTAAACCCAATTATATAACGGGTGCATTGATGATGGTGATTTCCCTAATTGTTCTTGGTGGGTTAGGTAGGCGTATTTTGTTGTGAAAGATCCCGAGTTGGTGAACTTCCAGAAGAAGGAATCTCTCTTTAGTTTGGACTGCAGTATGTGGGTGGCGGTGATCAGGTGGTTTAAATTAGTGGGTACTTCCATGGAGAGTGAATTAAGGTCCCAATGGTGGTTTGGGGAAAGAATGTTGTCAATGGTTAAAGAATAGTCTGTTTGAGTGCGTGGGCCTTGGATGAAATGGCGCAATTAGTTTGTTGAATTGATCCAGTTGTCCTCCCAAATTCTTACGGCCGTACCTGTTCCAATATTCCACCCTATTCCATGTTTGAAGAATTTTAAGTTCTTGGTAATGCTTTTCCAGACATAAGAGTATGTATTTTTCCACTTTAGATCATTAAGGGATTGACTCTTTTTATATTTTTCCTTTAATATTTTGACCCAAAGTTAGTCTGAGTGGGAGTAGAATTACCATGTTAAGCTAGAGAGTAGCTCTGAATTTTTTGCTGTTGCAGTGGGAATACCAAGCCTTCCCCAACTTTTAGGTAATGTAGCAGTATCCCAATTTGTTAGGTGAAGTCTTATTTTAGTATCAGTCGAACCCCAAAGGAAGTTGCGCTGGGTACGATCTATTTTCCGTATGGTATTTTGTGGGAGGGAGTTAACTTGCATGACATATTGGGGAATTGTAGCTAGGGTAGATGTAATCAACGTAGTGCGACCTGCTAGTGATAACATATTAGCCTTCCAACCTTGAAGTCGGTTATTCATTCGGTCAATAATATGTTGGTAGTCAGCTGATTTAGGATGTTTGTTTGTAATTGGGAGACCCAAATAGTTTCCAAATGAAGATGTTTGACTGATATTGAGGAGCTTGGAGATTAATTGTTGCATATCCATAGGGACTTTCTTTGAAAAAAGGATTTTTGACTTTTCAAAATTAATTTTTTGACCAGAGGAGGCTGAGAGAGAATTAAGGTGTTAATGATGGAGAAGGAGTTTTTGTGTCTGCTTTGGCGAATAGGACTAAATCATCTGCGAATAGTAGATGAGAAAGCTTGGTAGATATTCTACCTATGGATGTGGGGTTCCAAAGGTTATTGGATATTTGATTATTAATTAATCTTGAATGGACTCCATACAAATGATGAAGAGATAGGGAGAGAGCGGGTCTCCTTGCCTGATTCCCTGTGTTGGTTGGAAGGGTATGGTGGGTTTACCATTTATTAGAATTGAGATGGAGGAAGATGTGACACAAGACATGATGAGAGATATTATTTTTTTCCGGAAAATTCAGGCTGCGGATTAAGGATCTAATGAAAGACCATTCAAGACGGTCGAAAGCTTTTTCAAGATCTATTTTTAACATCGTATGGCCTATTTTGCTATTATTTTTTTCGAAGGAGTGGATGGCTTCTTGGACGATGATAGAGTTTTTAATTGCCCTTCGTCCAGGAATAAAACTACATTGGTTTGGACTAATTATTTTATTTTGCAGGGGTCTTATTCGGTGGACAATTGTCTTTGCTATAGTTTTGTAGATGGTATTACAAAGGCTTATGGACCGACATTGATTAATTTTTTCAGGATTTTTTACTTTGGGGATTAATACAATGTTAGTAGTATTAATATTAGGGGGAATGATACCAGATGAGAAGGCGTCCATACAAATTTTAATAACGACATTACTAGCTTGATGACAGAATTTTTGGAAGAAGATGGGGTGTAGACCATGGGGGCCAGGTGCCTTAAGGGGTTTGAAGGAGTCGATGGCTTTTTTAATTTCAAGTGTTGTAAGTGGTTTTGTAAGGAGGGCTTGGTATTCCCTATTGGGTTGTTCAAGGTCAATGGGAGGTAAAAACTTTTCACTAACGGTGAGGTCAGTGGTGTAGATAGTTTTGTAATAGTTTAGAATTATGTTTTGGATTGCTTCTTTTTCAAGTATCTAATTTCCAACGGTACCAGTTAGCCCTAGTATCCTATTCACTCATCTCCTATGGATTGTGGATGTGTGGAAGAATTTGGTATTAGCATCTCTTTCATTTAACCAAAGAATTCTAGATTTAAGTTTCCAAAAATGTTCTTCTTGGTGTAGTATGCTATTGTAATTTGCAATGAGATTTGTTTCAAGGCTGTAGTGGAACGTTGTTTTATTAAGGGGATTTATTCGCTGAAGACCATCAATTCGAGCCAATATTTATCTTTTTTTTTTTTTTTGCAAAATATTGCCAAAGGAAGATAAGTTCCATTTTTGAGCTTTTTCCTTAAAGTTCTCAACCGCTGAAGAGTATTCTATATCAGGGTGCCAAGTATTTTCTACAAGGTGTTTGAAATCAGGGTGTCGGAGCCACATAGTTTCAAACTTGAATGAGTTGGCAGGTTTTGGATATTGACGGGTGAGGTTAATGAGTAGTGGGCAGTGTTCTGAGTAGGTACGTGGAAGGTGAGTAATGTTGGAGTCTTGGTATATTTCAAGTCATTCGGGCTTACTCATAAATTTGTCTAGTCTTTCTAGAATAAGGGAGGTGGAGTTTGTAGACTTTGGTTTATTAGTCCGTGTGTAATGAGGTCCGGTGAAGCCTAGATCAATCATATTCATTTGGTTTATGCAGCTGATAAAAACATTTACTCTGTTATTGCTAATGAGGTTACCTCCTATTTTTTCAGAAGCATTAGTAACATCGTTAAAGTCACTACAAACTAACCAAGGTAGTTTAATGATATTAGCCATTTCTCTAAGATTATTATGCAGAATATTTTTATATCTCATGTTATTTCTAGCATATACTACAGAAAGAATCCATGAGGGGGAAGATGCACTTACCTTAACTGTAGCATGTATTTCTTTCTCAGTGAGGACCATTGGTTCAATGGTCACCTCATGGTTTTTCCACATTAAAACTATCCCTCCTGAGAAACCTGATGCTGGTACCTGTAGTAAATATGTGAAAGACAAGCGTTGAAGCAAACTATGATGGTCAGCCATACGTGTTTCTGTTAGAGCAAGGACATAGGGGTTGTTTACAGCAAGAGTTGCATCCAAATTACGCTTAAAAGCGGGATTGTTGGCGCCCCTACAGTTCCATAATAGTATCTTCATTTGGGGGTTGAACATTTGTTTTGTTCCTTAGCCTAGAGTGAGGTCTAGGTTTGTCGAGGTTGCCGGACAGAGTGTTACCACATATTGTTGCATGGGTGACCATGCACATGAGCGAATGTTGATCGAAACTTTCCTCATATTTGGGGGAGTTTTGATCAATATTTTTTCTTTGGCATTTTCGAGAAAAGTCAGCGTCAGACATTCCTCTGTCAGGAGAATGGGTTCCATTAGGTTTTCTTGGATGTTTGGTTAGTCTTCCTCAAATGCTGGGACCGCCGGGGGTGGGGAATTTGCTGTGGTGGAATGGAATGATTGGGTAGGTTCCGTCACTTGTACAAGTTGATCCATGGAGAATTCTTGGAGTTGGGCCGGTGTGACCGTTGTGTGAATTGATTGAAGGATTTGGTTTAGCGACAAGTTTGTGAAGCTGTTCAATGGGAGTGATGGATAGTTGAAGTTGTGAAATGGTGGTATCATTGTGTTGTCGAGTTGGTAATGATTGTCTTGTATGAGCGGTTGATTGGTTATGATTTGGTGGTATGACGAGAGGAACCCTGGATTGGTCATCAAATTTTGGTAAGGTTGAACGATTTCGGGGGTGGTTATACAAAAGAGTTGGTTGTCCGGTTGGAAAAGGTGTGGGTTCCAGTTGGTGTAGGGAGCTTGTATGTTGAAGAGGTCACTGGGAGCTTGGTGGAACTGGGTGAAGTTCATGGGGTGGAATGGGGTGGTGAAAGGCCGTGCACTGCTTGTGCCTAGTAGAGGAGGGTTTAGTTGGTACATGCATGGAGGGATTGGGATTTTCATGGGGTTCAGGGGTGAAGGGTTGCTGCTTGTTGGTTGGAGCACGGGGTTGCTGGATGACTGTTGTGTTGGGCGAGCTGCTGGTTGGCGCTAGCGAGGAGGAACATTGGTGGAAGAGTGTTTGGAGCGTGGCATTTTGAGGTTGGTTTGGTGATTTTTCTGGATGTGGCTCGGATGAAGAAGATGACGAGAGCATAGTGGAGGGAGTTGTGTGATTTATAGCAGGGAATTTGAGGGAATTTCTATTAATAGTTTGCACTTTTGGAGTAGACATTTCAATAGTTGATTGAGGAGAATTTAAGGTGAAGTAGGGAGTAGTAGTAGGGTTACTATTTGGAGAGGTATTTGAGGTGTTTTTGGTTGTACTATATGTGTTCTTGCCTGACAATGTGTTGATTTTTCTTAACTGAACCTTTGGGAGGGGTTTCAGTTGTGTCAATATTAATTTTTATTATTTTGGAGGTAAATGCCTTTTGGGATGTTTAATGTTTCGTGTCTTTTGGCTTGGAATATCTTGGGGTATTGTTGTTGGTATCGTTGGGGGTTTGGGGTAGTGGGATTTTTTCTTTTTCCATACTGGGTATTGTTTGTGGTAGTGTAGAGGTTTGGGTATTAGTTAGTGTAATGGAGTTGAGAGAAGGAGATTTTGTTGGAAAGAATTAGTTGAAGGAGTTGGAGGGGAACTAGGATTTTGGTTAGTTTGAGAGATGGTAACTATTTTAGTTGGGGGGTGACTATTGTTAGTATTTCATTAAAGATAGGCTTAGTTGAATGTAGAAGGGTAGTACTTGTAGTTGAATTAGTAGGTGACGGGAGATTTGTGAATATTTGTGTATGGTTTGGCTAAAGGCAAGGCTAGGCTTAGGGGTTAGTGTATCTTGGGTAAAGGCTTTATTTTCTAGTTGTGTAGTAAGTAGTTGGTTTGAGTTTTGCTTTTCTTGTTAGGGTGAATTTGCATGGTAGAGGCATGCAGAAATTTTGAAGGCAATGTGGGTGAATTGTTGTCTAGTTGAGAATTATTAATACCTAATGTGGAGAATGTGTTTTGTGTAGTGGTGGTGAAAGAGTAATTGAATAAAGGGTTTAAAGACTTTGGTTTTTTGGTATTTTTTTGGGGAAAATCATTGTTGACCAAGAGCCGTTTGAGATTGTAATTTCCTTTTCGTAGCAGTTTATTTCTTTTTCTTTTTTTTCTTTATCTTCATTTTTTTCTACATTTTTTCATTTTTTTCATTTTTTTCTTCGTTTTTTTTTCTTCTTTTTTGTTTTTTTTTTGTTTTTTCTGTTTCTTCATGTTTCTTTTCTTTTTCTTCTGTTTTTCCTGTTCCATTGTACCAGTAGAGGAAGAAGTAATTGGCTGTGAGCAATGGTATAACGTATGTCCAAGGCATCCACAACTTTGACAAAGTGGAGTTGTGGATTCGTAGTGAATTTTCTGCAGGTGGCTTCCAATGAGTATATCCTGGGAACCGACTTTCCTAATTGAACTAGGATGCACAGTCGGGCATATAGACCTCTGCTTGTATTTCTGGTGCAGCTGTCGATCTTCAATATAGTTCCAATTGTGCTTCCAATTTTGTGTAAGATAGTTGAGTCATAATATTCCGTAGGTAGCTCAGGTGATCGAAGCCAAATTGTGGAGTATGTCATTTGGTGCTCTGCAGGGTTGAACTTAGGTTCCCATTTTCTAATGGATAGGAATTGGGAGCCTATGAACCAAGGACCTTGATTTAGAATTTTTGAAAAATTGTCTGGTGATTTGAAGTTAATAAGATAGTAGTCTTCACCCAGGTCTATCAGGTTTAGATCTTCGTTGAGGTTCCAAAGAGTTTTGAGTTTATTTATAAGAATCATAGATCCTATTCTTTTACCAAGAAGTTTAACTATAATGGCATATTGCCATGGTTCATATAATCTTGTTTTTTCGATTGAGGAGATAGGAATGAAAAAAGGGTGATTAGTAGGGTTTTCATGCTCCTCGTCTAGATTGAATTTGGAGAACTCTTGTTGAATAGAATCAACTGGGATGAAACAGTTATATTTCAAAAGTTTGTCTCGAAAGCTTACTTTTTTTCCCGTTGGATGGTCGACGTTGTTGGTGCTTCTATTAAGTAGTTCTTCTTCTTGTTTTGTCATGGGGGCATCGGGTGAAGCCATTCGAGTAGTTGAAGATATTGATGGTGATTTGTATTTCCTCTCACTAGGATTGCTGCTCTTTCACTTTTTAAATTTTTGGTTGATCTCTCTTTCTGTTAAGATATTATGTATTTCAACACAAAGAAGAAGTTAATTAGTGGAGAAGTACAAATTAAGAATGGATCATACAACATTTAGGAAAATTTAAGTAGGATATTTAGGTTATTTAGAAGGTAAAAAGTCTTTGAGTTTTTAGTTTGGGCTTCCAACCTTTATAATAACTAGTTCTTGGGCACGTGCTTTGCACGTGTGTACCATGCTAATTAGTACAAATATTTTAAAATGTAATAAATAATATTAAAATAGACGATGAATTAGACGAAGTTCTAAGGGGTAAAATGCAAGATCTAACGTTGGATAATAAACGTATTCGATCAATAATTATTATTGTTACTGAAATTGTGAGAAAGTAAAGAACATAGAAATTAAAGAAGTTTGACTCTAAAATGAACAAAGATGGCACTATTTTTGAAAATCAAAAATAAAAATCATATGAAAATATCAGTTTACACAAGAATAAATCAAATAAAATTTAAGAAATGATTAAATGCATATCCCAAATTTTTTTTTTCGATGTCTAATAACTTTTTTTGGGTATCTTCATACTATCTCTTCATGATTCTAATGTTAAATTGTCAAGCAGTTTCTATAAAAAAAGTTTTTATTCTTTCATTTCTAATTTTAGCTTTTACTCTTTTCACATCAATTATTTATATTATTGGAGAAAAATAATATCGATACATAATTCACCATACATATGAAAGTCACCCACGAAACTAGACAAGATGACCACTGTGAGAATGATTGCAAGCACTATCTTGTCGAATTGGCAAATCTCATATAATATGTAACAGTGAAAGAAATATGTTTACCAAATTTGAGAGGAGTAATTGGGTATTATGTGTCAAGATGAAACCAGATAAATTGTTGAATTTAGTTCATTGTCCACTCACGATTTATAATAAATAAATAAAAAATGAGAGAAGGCTGACCTACATGAAAATGCAATAAATATTAAAAATTGAAAAGGAAGTACAGTTCAAAGCTTATTTTCAATAAGCAACAAAGATAAAGCAATTATGAGTGGAAAATGAAGTACAACAAGAAGACCAAGAGCCGTTTCTTTTTTCGTTTACCATGGCCATCTGAACGGCTCCTATGTTATTATTTTCCCTGATATTTTTTAATTAGATTAAACTTTTTCTTTTGTTATCTTTGAAGAATCCATATTTACATTTTTGCACAAAACATTTCTTAAAATAATGCTTGTTTGGAGGGTAAAACAGTCGTTCAAACTTTTGATGGGTATTTAGGTCTTTTAACTTACACTTTAGGTCTTCACACTTATAATATAATATGATATAGATCGATGAAAGAAATTGAAAACTCACGTGATATTTTTGTTGGTCTGTGATATGCTGAAACGATTAAACTCTTCGTGAGGGTCAAACCAAAGATATTTTTTTTCTACTTGTGCTCCATTTTCATACATATTTGTCCGAAATCACCAGAATTTTCCTCTTAAGATTTTAGCTAGTAAGCAATAGTTGAATAAGCTTAAAAAATATATATTAGTTACTTATTAAAAAGTCACATTTTTTTTGCAAAGAACACTTCAAATAAAATATCTTTTTTCTTTTAAAAAAAATTACTATTACATTTTTTATTTACTATAAGTAAGGTAATTAAGTTTTTAAGAAGGGTATTTTGGTAATTCAACTTTTTACTCGAGGGCTTTTTACTTTTAATATAATATAGATTAGTGCCCTCAAAGGAGCTAGACATGGACCCCCACTCTCTCATCTATTTTTCGCGGATGATATTATTCTCACGTCCACTACTTCAGCCAGTAGTTGTCATGCCATCATTGATACTCTTAATGAATTCAATCTAGCATCGGGCCAAAAGATCAATTTTTAAAAATCAAAAGTTTATTTCTCTAAAAATTGCACTAGTCAAGATAAAAATTTCATTCTTTCCTCTATCCCCATTCCAGAAGGAACCTCCTTTGGGAAATAACTCGGCTTTACGATCTTCACCTCCCGACCATCAAACCAAGATTTTCAATTTCTTCTCGACAACTTTAAAGAAAAGATTGCTGGTTGGAAAACAAACTTCCTTAGTATGGCTGGTCGCACCACTCTTTTCAACTCCACCTTCAACAGTTTACCAAACCACGTAATGCAATATATAAAACTCCCACAAGCTATCATACATCACCTCGAAAGGTACCATAATAACATCTTGTTGGGGACACTACAAATAAGAAAAAAAACTCATCTCCTTAAATGGAGCACACCCCGAAGAAAGATGGTGGGCTGGACATCCAACAACTTCAGCTAAAAAATCAGACCTTACTCGCCAGTCAAGCTTGGTGATTACTCCGTCAACCAACTTCACTATGGGCTGCCACCCTCCTGCACTAGTATTTCTATCACAGGCATAATCCAACCTCTGGTGGCTATTTCATTTGGACTAATCTTATTAATGGTTGGCAGCTATGTCAACACGGAACACAATGGATCCTCTGTAATGGCACTCTTATTAACTTTTGGACAGACTCTTGGTTACCCTCCCATACACCCGTTCACAATTCCTTAATTGGAACCCTTCCTTGTAATGCCCATACCAATACGGTCTCTACCTATTTATCACATGGTTAATGGGATTTTACTTCCCTCCCCTTTGAACTATCGTTGTAATGACCCGATCGGTCGTTTTGAGCTCTAACTCATCGTTCAATGGTTTGAGGCCATAAGCAGCTTCACTTCAGGTATTATGAATTGTAAGCATGGTCAGAATTGAAATTCATGAAGTTCGAGTGGATTTGGAAAGAGAATCCTCATTTCGGAAGCTTTAAGTTGAAAAAATTCACTAAGGTTGGATTTTGAGTAAATGATCTTGAAATCAGGATTTGAAGGTTCCAGCAGGTTTGTATGAAGATTTCGGACTTGGCCGTATGTTCGGATAGGATTTTGGATGACCCGGGAGCGCTTCGGCGTCTATTGTGGAAGTTCGCATTTTGGAAGAAATTCGTAAATTTGGGTTGAAGTGTGTTTCAGTGTTTTAGATGTCCTCTTGGGATTTCGAGTCTAGGAATAGCTCCGTATGATGATTCTGGTATTGGGAGCGCGATCGGAAGTAAACTCGGAGGTCCGTAGGTTGTTTTGGAGTAATTTGGCTAAAGTTAGAAATTTGAAGGTTTTTGAGAAATTTGATCGGAAGTGGACTTTTTGATATCACTGTTGGATTCTGATTCCGGAAGTGGGAGTAGGTCCATTATTTCAAATGTGACTTGTGTGCAAAATTTGAGGTGATTTGATAGGTTTCGGCATCAAATGAAAAAGTTTGAATTTCTAAAGTTTGAATTGGGGTGTGATTCATGATTTTAGCATTGTTTGATGTTGTTTTAGGCCTCGAGTAAGTCCGTATTATGTTTTTAGACTTGTGCGGGTGTATGGTTTGGAGCCCCGGGACCTCGGGTGAGTTTCGGAGTAGCTTCGGAGCATTTTGGTTGAGAAGTAGGATTTTCTCGTGCTGGTGCAATTGCAATTGCGATGTCTTGGTTGCAAATGCGGTCATCGAATTTGCGAGGTTATGTTCGCATTTGCCAACTAGGCGGCTGAGGGGTATGGTTCGCATTTGCGATGAATGGGTCGCTTTTGCGAGGCCTTAAGGGTTTGCATATCGCATTTGCGAAATGGGCCAGTTCAGTCAGGGGTCGCATTTGCGATGCATTCTTTGCATTTACGAAGCTCGCATTTGCGATCTCCCTGTCGCAAATGCGACTGGAACCAAAGGCTTTTTATTCTAAGACTTAGCCCATTTCCCACTTGGCCTTAGGCGATTTTGAGAGCATTTGAGAAGGGGCTCCATCATCATCAAAAGGTAAGTGATTTCTTCTAGTTATGGGTTAAATGCAAGAATTACATATGGATTTAAACATGTATAATTTGTAGAAATTTTGGGATTTTGAAGAAAACCTAGAAACTTGGTATTTTTTTAATTTTGACCACGATTTTGGACATGAAATCTGGAGAAAATTATATATTTGAGTTCGTGAGGTTATGGTTAAAGTTTATCTTCGAAGAATTTCAGAGCCCGGGCACGTGGGCCCAAGGGTGATTTTTATCGACTTTTCGATCGGGGTTAGAAATTGTTATAAATTGGATTATAATAGGTATTTGAGCATATATTAATGGTTTGCATAACCATTGGCTAGTTTTGAGGCGTTGCGCATCAATTTAAGTCATCAGAAGGGCTTGGAAAGCCGGTTATGGAATTTAGGAGCAAGGTAAGTCTCATTTCGAACCTTGTAAGAGGAAATTAACCCCATAAGTGAAATAATTCAATATGTACTTCTATTTGTGGGGCTACGTACGCACGAGGTGATGAGAGTTCGTGCGTAGCTACTATTATGCTTAAGTCCGGGTAGACTAGGACCTAAAAACATGCTATACTTGCGATATTTGTAACCTTATTGTCAACTTAAATTGCTTAAATCGTATCGAACTTGGTAAATGAATTTGTAAGAGGTTAGACTTCATTTTGTTGACCATTAAAAGAAGATTTCCATTTCCTTGGAAATATTTCTCCTTGATGAATTCTTGATTGACGATTTGAATGTGTTTTCCCTTTGTGGAACGGGCCGAAATCCTCGGCAGATTAAATAGATGCATCTATGGTTCACGCCATTCGACCCTCTGGCAGTGCACAATTTAAATATTATGTTGGATCGGGCCGTACGACCTCAACATGAGTTTCTTGATTGTTTTCTTTTGGAATTATTGATAAATGATGTGGCCTCATTGGCGGGGGATGTATATTGTTAAAAATATGAAAATAAGTTTGAAAATTCCTATTAACAAAAGAAATGTTTACCTGTTTCATGATTAATGAGTTTGCGATCGCCTTATAAAATCCATAATTTTTCACATTATTTGTATTACCTTATTGGACCACTAGTAAGTGTCAAAGTCGACCTCTCATCACTACTTCTTCGAGGTTAGACTGGATATTTACTGGGTACGCAGTGTTTTTGTACTCATACTACACTTGATGTGCATTTTTGTTGCACAGGAATATGTAAGTGGCCTCGTTGGGCGCACCAGCATGGTTGATACGGAGACTTAGGTGCATCTCTCGAGACGACCCGCAGCCAGTAGAGTCTCCTTCAGAGTATTGTATTTTCTTTTTTGTCCAATTTGTATTCCGGACAGTTATTGTATTACATTTTAAATTCCTGGAAATTGCTCATGTACTTGTGACACCGGGTTCTGGGATGACTACAGGATTATTTAGTATTTAAGTTTGTTAAAAGATATTATTATTTATTCAGTGAAGTTCATTATTTATTGTTTAATGTAACGAAAATAAATGATTTCAAAAATATTAAAACGAGAATTTACTAGTTATTTTGTGTTGGCTTACCTGACAGTGGTGTCCGGCGCCATCTCCACACTTAGTGGATTTTGGGTCGTGACAACATAATATCAGAGCACTAGGTTCTCTTAGGTTTCACGAGTCATGAGCAAGTCTAGTAGGGTCTTGCGAATCGGTACGGAGATGTCCGTAATTATCTTCGAGAGGCTAAAGGGTTGTTAGGAACACTTCCCTTCTTGATTCCTCATCGTGCAATTTGATTCCTTTGAGGCTTATGCCTTTGTTTATTTCCTATTCAATCTTATGTGATGCGAAGCGCTTATTATATATCGAGAATTGAGGAATTGTAATGGTACTACAGATGTGGTGCGGGATGTTTCTCCCTGGATAGTTGTTTGGACTATTTTCGTCGCCTTGCGGAAGGATATTCTGTCGTTTCAGCTTAGTAGATGTACTTCTAAGAGCTTTGAGGCTATGCACAGGTTGCTATGATACTCATGAACGGTTATCGCACAGTAATTGATGTGATGGTAGGATTCTTGCCCAGGTCTCGGGGAATTGAATGACTTGAAAGGAGGTCTATTCAGAGCACGATTTAGAGATTCGATATTTTATTCCGGCGGAGGAAAGATAATCGGACTATAAATGTTCAGGTTTGGGTTGATAGAGTAACGAGACTTGGTGTTTTCAAGTGTGTTATAATTTTCATCTGCAAAGTGGTATCGTCATCCTCGATTAAATATATTAAGTTCGCCGTTGTTATGATCTTCTACAATTCGCCTTTGGGGCAGGATATGATGGGATAGTATCAGGGAAGCGGCTATTAGAGAGCGCGGTGTGTGGTGGTTTAGGATTGGTCGGTGTTTCTAATGTTGACGACTCGAGAAAGATGATCCTCAAAAGGTTTAAAGTGGTAGAGGTCTGTTGGTTCATGTGCTGCAGAGATAGATATTGATTTACGGCAACAACTGGGCAGCAAAGGATGGGAAAAGACGTGTGGGAAGTGTCAGGCAATGGTTAAATTTCTAGAAGGCTAGGTGTAGGAAGTGAAAGTCGAGTAGTTGCTTAAAGGAGTAAGTTCGACCTAAGTGGGAAAGTGACAGAGTAGAATATGGGTTCAGTGGCAGGGTAACTACACACCTTGAGAAAAGTTGGATCGATTTGGGAATTTTAGTTGATGACGATTGGGTCTACGGGCTTAATTTGAAATATTGGCTATTATATGTCGAGAGATTGTGTGCAACAGAAAGTAGTTGCTTGATATGAAGAAGGATAAAACATGGATTCGGATTGGAAGGTATTGTTGCACATTTAGTAGATGTCCATGAGGAGTGAATAGGCTTGAATAGCTAGTGAATGAGCATGGGCTCAGGTTGGATTACGGATTTCTTAGTAATTGTGCAGTGCAAAGTCATTTGGAGACGTCGGTATGTGATTTCCAAAAGGTGGGTTATCTCCGTGAGCAGATCAGCGGTCGCGTGGTTGGCGAAGTTTCTATACAGGATTCCACTGACTATCCAGTAAGAGGTCGAATATATGGAAGTTGCTGGAGATGCGGGGTGTTCATGAAATGCTAACGAAAGGATTTCGAGGAGTTTGGCGGTTGATTGCGCAAGGTCATGTCGTCAATGAAGAGAGGATCTTGGTGGGTTCCAGAGTGTTGTAATAGTGGCTTCAAGCCAGGTGGGAGAGTCCCACTGCCTACTATTGGGTTGAAGGGTTATCTTCTTGTGAGGTTTTGGGTATCGGTATATTGGTGAGTTATACAGCTAAGGAAAAAGAACATAAGTGGTAATTTGAGAAAAGTAATTGATAAAGGTGTGTTATAGTTGGCCTTATTGACTCATGTTCGGGCTTTGGGAAGATTCAGGATTTATGCTTCGTACAAAGGTGATTTACAAGGGAAGTGATTCAGTCGGGTGCTTCATTGAGATGGGTGTTCATGGGTCAGCGGGGCCTTGGAGTTGATTATGTCCGGGGTCAAGCCAGAGTGGGTGAATCTCAACAATGGTCCTAGTGAATACAATGGTTAAAAATGCGGTGCTTAAGGATTTCAAGCCCGTGGTATGGTTAAGAATCGAGCTTTTGCAGCAGTTATTGATAAGAGGCACGGAATTTTCTATGATATTTTCGACTTGCAGAGTAGCATTGAAGGAAAAAGAGAAAACGACTTCGGATTCGTAGAGGAATTATCAGAATGGATGTACCAGTTGAGGATGTGAATATGCGTGCAAGGAGGGTATGAGATGGTTCGTGGAATTTGAGACAACATGGTCTCGTGATATAAGGTCGCTCAGGATGAGTGTGGAATTGGGTTCACGGCATTTTGAATGAAGCTATTATTATTCCTAAGGCAAGTCTAGAGTAAATTAGAAGAAGTCGGATCAGTTAGCAATGGTTGGATTGGCATGATGGTGTCAATGATTAGTTCCTTCAGCGTGTTGAGTTACACATGTGCTTTGTGGCGGTACGTGCGAGGCTTGATGACCCCCGTAATTGTTTTTATCTGGAGGCATTCAAGTATTATGACATGTTATGTGTGTATAATCCCAGAAGAGTTATGGTGGTTTAGACCACTACTAGAGGATGATATTTTATGCGGTTATAGGAATTCAGTCGCGTGTTGTTATGGCTCTCCTGAAAATGAGTTAAGTGAAAGGTTTCTATATGATGGAGTGTTTATTATATTTAGTGGTTCAAGAGTTATGGTGAAATTCTTGTACTATCGCGTATTGGCATGCAAGTGAGCGACATGGGAATTGGAAGTTGAGGAGCAAGGTTGTCGTTGGCAAGAATACCATGAGCTCGGGTGAGCAAGAAAGGATTCAGATGGTTAGAGTAAGCTGGTATAATCTTTAGCGTCACCTTATAACGGTGTCCTGTGTAAGAGGCTTTGTGTACTGATTGCAGATTCTTGATTTGCTTTACGACATTAGTGTGGCCGGTGGTATGGATGTGCAGACTTGTTACCTATTGCGGAAGGTCATTAGAGCGTATCCTACAGGAAGGTTGTATAAGTGTGACGTGTAGTCACTTGATTGATTGAAGAATTTAAAACCTAGTATGAAGATTGTGGTAAGATTGCTAATTTGGGAATTTTTGCATGGAGGGCGCTCGGTGCATTTGGTTGTGGACTGTGGGAGTTTGTTCCAGTTATGATGGTTGTTCTTAGGAGTTATTGGGAAAAGGGGTTATTATGGACCCTTGAAAGGTTATTAGCCTAGTACGGTGCGATCAGAATCAGCTTGAGTCCGTGGATGGATTTAAATATGAATATGCGCTCTATATCAGGCCGAATGTGTTCATTTCAGCATCACACTCCTTATGGAGGAGTATTCGGACGTTGTATGTCGTTTCATCATCAGCTACTTCATGTAATACTATATTGTGTCGTGTGAGTTATGAAACAACTTGATAAATTTTACAAGTGCTAAGGTTCCGCATAGCAATGATGTTATGTGAGAAGGATGGCTCGCGAGATTCAGATCATATATCGCACCTTAGTTGTGCTTGACTTTTTTTTGTGTATGGATGCGAGGGGAAAACTTTTGTTTAACATTTTCGGAAAGACCACCTATTTTTTCGTTTACTGGGTTCAGCACAAAATCATAAATAAGCTCTACCAAGGATTGCGGTATTATGCACTTGCCGTGCTTGTGATCGACATTCGAGCATTTCATAGTTGTGAGCATTTTAGCTCGGTAAGTATTTCCTTATAGATTATTATATGTGGATCGGGTGGCACGCCGCAACAGGTATGTTTTTTGGATCGGGTGGCACACTTACATGGGTATCATGATTGGGTCGGGTGGCATGCCGCCACAGTTATCATGATTGGATCGGGTTGCATGCCGCAACGGTATCATGTGTGGATCGGGTTGTACGTTGCAACAGTGTGATGTTGAGTACAGTTTCCCATATCTATTCTTGTGTGTTTTGATTCTAATTTTATGAGGGAGTACATAACATCTTTTCAGTTGTTTAAATTAGTTACGTGGGTTGAGCAATTCTTTCCAGAGTTTGTTTCCTTATGTATCACATTCGAGTCTGTAGTTGGTTGGCGCATTGTGGCATCATATGAGAATTTTGGTAGTGTCTAAGGTGGCTTATTTCATGAGCAGCCTTGCCTAGGTGAGACGACATTATTGGACCTGGGATCAGTGCGATCAGATTTATATGAGGCACAATAAAGAGTAAACATCGAGATTCAGTCCAAAATAAGGTAATGGTTCTCGTCAGGTCATGAATTGTTATTTGATAGGTGATTATGAGTTTCTTCATATCTCTTATGTCGTGACATTATTGTGAGAACTATACCGGGACTTATCTGCTTCATGAGGTGTGTTGTGGGCATCAGATTCATTGGATTTTGACTATTATTGTCAGAGGATGTTATTATGGTCATGTGAATAACGCGGTGCATGGTGTGAATTCGGTAAGAGTATACAATTATGTATTGTTACATTGTGTAGTGATGGTTACGGTGGTTGTATGTTGGAATATACCCGGTAGAGGATTTCCGGTGTTAGAATTTTGCTCTAAGGCTTATTTGACTAAATAAAGAGAAGGAATTGCAGGTTTGCTTGAGCTGATGTGCTCAACAGGATTGTGGAAGCATAGGTAGGTGCACGAGGTGTTAAATAATGATTTTGGACAACTCCAAAGCAGTTCTTAGCACGTTCGAGGACGAACATATGTTTAAGTGGGAGAGAAAGTAACGACCCGACTAGTCGTTTTGAGCTCTAGCTCGTCGTTCAGTGGTTTGAGGCAATGAGAAGCTTCACTTTAGGTATTATGACTTATAAGCATGGTCGAAATTGAAATTCGTGAAGTTCGGAGTGAATTTGGAAAGAGAATTCTCATTTCAGAATTTTTAAGTTGGAAGAATTCACTAAGGTTGGATTTTTGAGTGAACGACCTCGGAATCGGGATTTGAAGGTTCCAGCAGGTTCATATGAGGGTTTCGGACTTGACCGTATGTTCGGATCGCATTTTGGATGACCCGGGAGCGCTTCAGCGTCTATTGTGGAAGTTGGCATTTTGGAAGAAATTCGTAAATTTGGGTTGAAGTGTATTTCAGTGTTTTAGATGTCCGTTTGGGATTCCGAGTCTGGGAATAGCTCCGTATGGTGATTTTGGTGTTGGAAGCGCGATCGGAAGTAAATTCGGAGGTCCGTAGGTTGTTGGAGTCATTTGGTTAAAGTAAGAAATTTGAAGGTTTTTATGAAATTTGACCGGAAGTGGAATTTTTGATATCGTGGTTTTCTGATTCTGGAAGTGGGATTAGGTCCTTTATGTCAAACGTGACTTGTGTGCAAAATTTGAGGTAAGTTGGACGTGATTTGATAGGTTTCGACATCGAATGAAGAAGTTTGAATTTCGAAAGTTCATCAAGTTTGAATTGGGTTATGATTCGTGATTTTAGCGTTGTTTGATGTGATTTGAGGCCTCGAGAAAGTTCGTATTATGTTTTTAGACTTGTGCGAGTGTTTGGTTTGGAGCCCCGGGGGCTCGGGTGAGTTTCAGAGTAGCTTCAGAGCATTTTTGTTGAGAAGTAGGATTATCTGGTGCTGGTGCGATCGCAATTACGATGTCTTGGTCGCAAATGTGGTCATCGCATTTGCGAGGTTACGTGCGCATTTGCGAACTGGGCGGTTGAGGGGCATGATTCGAATTTGTGATGAATTGGTCACTTTTGCTAGGCCTGAAGTGTTCACATTTGCTGACCCGGTATCGCATTTGCGAAATGGGCCAGTTCAGTCAGGGGTCGCATTTCTGATGCATTCTTTGCATTTGCGATCTCCCTGTCGCAAATGCGACATATGCCACTGGAACAAAGGGCTTTTTATTACGAGACTTTGTCCATTTCCCTCATTTTCCACTTGGCCTTATGCAATTTTTGAGAGCATTTGAGAAGGGGTTCCATCATCATCAAGAGGTAAGTGATTTCTTCTAGTTATGGGTTAAATGCAAGGATTATATATGGATTTGAACATGTAAAATACGTAGAAATTTTGGGATTTTGAAGAAAACCTAGAAGTTTGATATTTTTGAATTTTGACCACGATTTTGGACATGAAACCTGGAGTAAATTATATATTTGAGATTGTGAGGTTATGGGTAAAGTTTATCTTCGAAGAATTTCGGAACCCGGGCATGTGGGCCCGAGGGTGATTCTTATTGACTTTTCGATCGGGGTTAGGAATTGGTATAAATTGGATTATAATGGGTATTTGAGCATATATTAATGGTTTGCATAATTATTGGCTAGTTTTGGGGCGTTCCGCATAAATTTGAGTCATCAGGAGGGCTTGGAAAGCCAGTTATGGAGTTTCGGAGCGAGGTAAGTCTCCGTTCTAACCTTGTAAGAGGGAATTAACCCCATATGTGAAATAATTCAATATGTGCTTCTATTTGTGGGGGCTACGTACGCACGAGGTGACGAGAGTCCGTGCGTAGCTACTATTATGCTTAAGTCCGGGTAGACTAGGACACAAAAGCATGCTATACTTGCGATATTTGTAACCTTATTGTCAACTGTAATTACTTAAATTGTATCGAACTTGGTAAATGAATTTCTAAAAGGTTAAACTTCATTTTCTTGACTATTAAAAGAATATTGCCGTTTCCTTCAAAAATTGCTCCTTGATGAATTCTTGATTGACAGTTTGAATGTGTTTTCCTTTTGTGGAACGGCCGAACGCCTCGGAAGATTAAATAGATGCATCCATGGTACACGTCATTCGACCCTGTGGCAGTGCACAATTTAAATATTATGTTGGATCAGGCCGTACGACCTCAACATGACTTGCTTGATTGTTTCTTTTTTTTGTTGGAATTATTGATAATTGATATGGCCTCATTGGCCGGGGATGTAAATTGTTAAAAAGATGAAAATAAGTTTGAAAATTCCTATTAACAAAATAAATGTTTACCTGTTTCATGATTAATGAGTTTGAGATCTCCTTATAAAATCCATGATTTTTCACACTATTGGTATTACCTTATTGGACCACTAGTAAGTGTCGAAGTCGACCTCTTGTCACTACTTCTTCGAGGTTAGACTGGATACTTACTGGGTACGCGTTGTTTTCGTACTCATACTACACTTGCTATGCATTTTTGTTGCACAGAAATATGTAAGTGGCCTTGTTGGGCGCAGTGGCATGGTTGATACGAAACTTGACTCGGAAATACTAATAACTCCAGTCAACACATAACAACTCAATAGACACTCTTCCTGAGGGGCCTTGCATCACGAGACCATGCTGTCTCCAAACTCATGAACTGGTTCATGCCCTCCTTCCTCCCAAATTCTGCATTACAAGCCAAAAATTTCATAGAACATTCCGAGCCTCTTATCATATTCTGCTGCAAAAGCTCGATTCTTAACCATACCGCGGCTTGAGATCCTTAGGCACTGCATTTTAACCTTTGAATTTGCTAGGACTGTCGTTGTGAGTCACCCACTCTGGCTTGGTCCCGAATATAATCAACTCTAAGGCTCCACTAGCACATGAACACCCCTCTCAATGAAACACCCCGCTGAATCGCTCCCCTTGAAAATCACCTCTGCAAGAAGCATAAGTCCTAAATCTTCCCAAAGCCCGAACACGAGTTGATAAAGCCAACCATAGCACACCTTTACCAACTCCCTTTCTCAAATTACTAATTACATTCTGTTTCCTTAGCTGCAATAACCCATCGATATGCTAATACCCAGAAATCTCACAAACAGACGATCATGCAATCCAACCGTAGACGGTGGGACTCTCCCACTTAGCTTGAAGCTACTATTACATAATCTAGAACTCACCAAGATTCTTTCTTCATTGCTGAAATGATCTTGCGCCACCAATTTGCTAAATTCCTTGAAATCCTTCTGTTAGCATTTCACGAGCACTCTACATATCTATCAATATTCACCTATTCGACCCCTTGCTAGATAGCCAGTAGAATACTTCGTAGAAGATTTGCCAACCACGCGACCACTGACCTGCCCACCGGAGATAAGCCACATGCCGAAATTACCTGCCGACATCACCCAACGACGTTGCACTGCACAATCACTACGACATCAATAATCCATCATGAGCCCCTTCTCATGCACCTATTGTACATAGTCTGATCACTCCTTATGGACCTCAACTTAAATGTGCGATAATCTCTTTCCAAATTCAAAGTTACGCTGTATCCTTCTTCATACCAAGCAACCCCTTCCGATTACATCCAACTCTCCCGCTATACAATAGCCAATATTTCAAATTAAGCATGTGGACCCAATCACCGTCCACTAAAAATCCCAAATCACTCTAAACTCCTCCTCAAGGTGCGTAGTTACCCTGCCACTGAATGCATATGCTACTCTGCCACTATTCCACTTATGTCAAACTCACTCCCTTAAGCAACCATTCGACTCCTGCTTCTCACGCTTGGCCTTCCAGAATTTAACCATTGCCTGACACTTCCCACATGTCACTCCTCATCCTTTGCTGCTCAATTGTTGCCTTATATAAATATCTATCTCTGTATTACTTGAACCAACAGGTCGCTACCACTTTAAACCTTTCCGAAGATCATCTTTTTCGAGCTGCCAACATTGAAAACACCGGTCCGCTCCTGAACCACCGCACATCGCGATCTTTGACAGTCGCTTTCCCAATACTATCCTACAACATCCTGCCCCGAGGGTGAATTGAAGAAGATCATAGCACCGACGAACTCTAACACATTCAAATGAGGATGACGACACCACGTCCCAGATAAAAGTTCTACCACACTAGAGCACACCAAGTCTCGTTGAACATTTATAGTCTGATTGCATTTTCTCTACTGGAAATAAAATAATGAATCTCTGAATCATGCACTGAGATGAAACGATAAAATGGAATTTTGCAAGACGATGACAATAACCTCATCAAATACGTAGGGAGAAACATCCTGCACCATATCTGTAGTACCATTGCAATTACTCACCTCCCAATTTATAACCAGCGCTTCGCGTCGCATAAGATTGAATGGGAATGAAATGAAGGCATAAGCCTCAAAGAATCAAACCGCACGATCAGGAATCAAGAAGGGAAGTACTCCTAACAGCCATGTAGCCTCTCGAAGATAAGTACAGACGTCTCTGTACCGATCTACAAGACTCTACTAGACTCGCTCATAACTCGTGAGACCTAAGGGAACCTAGGGCTCTAATACCACTGTAATGACCCAGCCAGTCGTATTGAGATTTAGAGCCTCGATCCCCTAATAACTCTTTTCCCCACGTTTTTTTCTGCTATTGGGACTTGCCGGAGTGATTAGTTATGGAATTCGAGGAGTTTTGGGACACTTAGTCTCTAATTATGAGTTTAAGCCTTAGAAATCAGACCGTAGTCGGAACTGTGTGAAGAAAGGTACGAAATGGAATTACGTCGACTCCGTTATCTCCGTTGAGTGGTTTTGGGATTTTGAGCACGTCCAGAATGTGTTTTTGAGATCTGTAGTGGATTTAGGCTTGAATTGGCGAAAGCTGGAATTTCGGCGATTTCGGCCGATAGGTGAAATTTTGATATCGGACTCGGAATGGAATTCTGGGAGTGGCTATAGGTTCGTGGTGTCATTTGTGACCTGTGTGTCAAATTTGAGGTCAATCGGATTAGTTTTGATCTGTTTCGACATCGTTGTGGGTTTTGAAAATTTGCTAAGTTCTTAGGCTTGAATTTAGGTTTAATTCTTGTTTTTGGTGTTATGTGATGTGATTTGAATGCTCGACTAAGTTCGTATGAGGTTGTAGGACTGGTTGGTGGCATTGGTTTGGGGTCCCGGGGGCCTCGGGTGTGTTCCAGATGCTCAACGAGAAGATTTTAGACTTAAGAAAAAAGCTGACGTTAGCTTCAAATTTATTTGTTAAACTAGTTTCTTGTAGTGATATTCACATTATGAAACTTTTTTGAATATATTTGGGCCATTCGAAGTTCGGTACTCGTGGAAAGGAAGTGATTTCCACGTTGATTTGAGCAGTAGAGGTAAGTGGCGTGCCTAACCTTGTGTTGGGGACTTTCCCCCTTAGGATATTTGATGCTAAATGTTGTGTGTTCGCCGTGTACGTAAGGTGACGAGTACGTACACGGGCCGTTATTCCAAAAACCTCATTTTTCCCATACTAAAACATATATTGATTTTCTTTTCCATGAACTTGCTCTCATATGATATATTGTTTAGTTTAGATTAGGAAAGCATGCATACGTGCTTAATTGCCTACTTGATTTTCTGTGCGCCATGCTTAGTTAAGCCCTTATTTGCCTTATCTGTGATTAGTATAAACTGTGTAAATTTGATGTTATGCTTGTCATTCATCCTGCATAACATATTGAAATTGGGACTACAGACGTATTCTGGGAGATCCCCTTGTACTGCATAATCATTTGGGACTACGGGACGGTATCCCGGGAGATTGCACTTTGTGATATATATTTTGTTGAGTCGAGGACTCTCTTTACTGTAGAACTTATATTGTTTTTCTTAAAATGTTTACCGTATACATCACCTAACTTTGTACTGTTTTAAATTGATTTATATAAAAATCTAGCAGAGCCTTCACCTGACCTCGTCACTACTTGACTGGGGTTAGGCTTGGCATTTACTGGGTACCAAATGTGGTGTACTCATGCCCTTTTCTGCACATATTTTTGTGTGCAGATCTAGGTACGAGCTATCATCCTCGTGGTTAGTCGTTGTTGTTGATTCTGGGAGATGGCAAGGTATTTCTGCTGCGTCCGTAGAATCCTCCGAGTCTCCTTCCATTCTATCTTGGAAGTTCTTATGTACTTTCCAATTTGTGTTAGAGCTATTTTAGTGTTAGAAGCTTGTGACTGTCTGCGACATTCCGGGTTTTGGGAAGTTATATTTTGTATGAGCCGAGTGGCTAGTACGTTATTCAAGTCATTGCCCTTATCCCCTTTATTGCTTGTGTTTTGTTTCAATTTCCCCCCCCCCTTATAGTAGGCTTAAATAGAGAATAGCTGCCGTCACGATACCTTCAGAGGATAAATCGGGCCGTGACAAGTTGGTATCAGAGCGTCTAGGTTCATAGGAGTCACGAGTCACAAGCCGGTTTATTAGGGTCTCGCAGATCGGTACAGAAATTTTTGTATCTATCTTTGGGAGGCTATGTAACCGGTAAGAACAATCATATTTCTTTGATTTCCTTGTCGTGCGAGTTATTGACATAAAAAAATTTCTAAGATTCTATACAATTCTTTCCCATAGATGGTGAGGACCGTACTGGGAGGACCGATGACCAGGCACTCGAGCCCCCTGCCAGAGCTGCCAGAGGCTGGGGTCAGGGTAGAGGACGACCATGCGGTGTAGCTCGAGCACCTGCGAGAGTGGCGACAGAGGAGCCCCCAGCAGCTCCAGCTGGAGGGCCAGCATCGGAGGTTCCTGTGGCTGCTCCAGCCTTGCAGGAGACTTTGGCTCAGTTCATGATCATGTTCAACACTCTAGCCCAGGATGGACTACTTCTGATACCTCCCGCTACATCTCAGGCTGGGGGAGGGGTACAAACTCCCGCAGCCCGCACTCCTGAGCAGAGGATCCAGGTTGATCAGGCCTCGGTGTATATTCCTATGCCCCCAGTGGCTCCGGTACAGCACGAGACCAGGGTAGCTGCTTCCGAGGCAGAGCAACTCAGACTTGAGAGGTACAAGAAGTACCACCCACCTACTTTCAGCGGACTAGCTTCAGAGGATGCTCTGGGTTTTCTTGAGGAGTGTCATCGTATTCTCCGCATTATGGGCATTATGGAGACTAGTGGAGTTTCTTTCACCGCTTTCCAGCTGAGGGGAGCGGCATATCAGTGTGGCGTGCCTATGAGCTGAGTAGTCCGGACGAGGCAGCTTCACTCACTTGGACTCAGTTTTCACATGTTTCTGTGAGAGTATGTGCCTCAGAGCCTCAGGGATACTTGGCGCGCGGAGTTCGAGCAATTGCACCAGGGTACTATGACTGTGTTGGAGTATGCAATCCGTTTCAGCGAGTTAGCTCGGCATGCACCAGCTTTGGTTGCCACAGTCAGAGAGAGGGTTCGCCGTTTCTTTGAGGGACTTCACCCTAGTTTTTGGACCAGTAGGGCAAGAGATTTGGATATGGATATCACTTATCAACAGGCAGTGAGTATTGCCAGGAGAGTACTCGTGAGTTAATGGGTGTTCAAAATTTGTGACTTTCACCCGATTCCGAGTCATGGGCCCGGGAGACTTTTTGGGGAATTTCCTTAATTTCGCGCTTTAGCTTCAAATTTATTTGTTAAACAAGTTTCTTGTAGTGATATTCACATTATGAAACTTATTTGCATAGATTCGGGCCATTCGAAATTTGGTACTCTTGGCAAGGACGTGATTTCCGGGTTGATTTGAGCAGTAGAGGTAAGTGGCTTGCCTAAACTTGTGTTGGGGACTTTCCCCCTTAGGATATTTGATGCTAAATGTTGCGTGTGCGCCATGTACTTAAGGTGACGAGTACGTACACGGGCCGTTATTCCAAAAACCTCATTTTTCCCTTACTAAAACATATATTGATTTTCTTTCCATGAACTTGCTCTCATATGATATATTGTTTAGTTTAGATTAGGAAAGCATACGTGCTTAATTGCCTACTTGATTTTCTGTGCGCCATGCTTAGTTAAGCCCTTATTTTCCTTATATGTGATTAGTATAAACTGTGTAAATTTGATGTTATGCTTGTCATTCATCCTGCATAACATATTGAAATTGGGACTACATAGTGTATTCCAGGAGATGCCCCTGTACTGCATATTTACTTTGGGACTACAGATGTATTCCGAGAGATCCTCTGATACTGCATATTTACTTTGGGACTATGGATGTATTCCAGGAGATCCCCCTGTACTGCATATTTATTTTAGGACTACGGACATATTCCAGGAGATCCCACTGTACTGCATAATCATTTAGGACAACGGGACGGTATCCCGGGAGATTCCACTTTGTATATATATTGTGTTGAGCCGAGGACTCTCTTTACTATAGAACTTATATTGTTTTTCTTAAACTGTTTACTGTATACATCACCTATCTTTGTACTGTTTTAAATTTATTTATATATAAATCCAGTAGAGCTTTCACATGACCTCGTCACTACTTCACTGGGGTTAGGCTTGGTACTTACTGGGTACCAAATGTGGTGTACTCATGCCCTTTCCTGCACATATTTTCGTGTGTAGATCCAGGTACGAGATATCAGCCTCGTGGTTAGTCACTGCTGCTGATTCTAGGAGACTGCAAGGTATTTCTGCCGCGTTCGCAGAATCCTCCGAGTCTCCTTCCATTCTATCTTGTAGAGATATTCTTATGTACTTTCCAGTTTTTGTTAGAGCTATTGTAATGTTAGAAGCTTGTGACTGTCTGTGACATTCCGGGTTTTGGGAAGTTATATTTTTGTATGAGCCGAGTGGCCAGTATGTTATTTATTTCATTGCCTTTATCCCGTTTATTACTTGTGTTTTATTTCAATTTTTTCCCCTTATAGTAGGCTTACCTAGTCATAGAGACTAGGTGTCGTCACGACACCTTCGGAAGGTAAATCGGGTCATGACAACGCCATTAAAGGTCGTGATGGCACCAGACACCACTGTCAGGCTAGCCAACACTAAATAGTTAATTAAATTATCATTATAATATTTTTGAAATCATTTCTTTTCATTACATAAAATAGAAAATAAGGAACTTTCACTGAGTGAAAAATGTCTTTAACAAATTCAAATAATGGATAAATCCCATAGTCATCCCAGAACCTAATATCACAAGTGCATGAGCAATTTCTAGAAAATAAGATGTAATACAATAGTCTGTCCAGAATACAATTGGATAGTAGAGGAAGTACAATATAATACTCTGAAGGGGACTCTGCTGGTTGCGGTCGTCTCGCGAGGAGCAGCTCACCTGAGTCTCCGTATCACCCATGTCGCTGCGTCGTCTGGGCCGCTAGACATATATGTGTCTGTGCAACAAAATGCACATCAACTGTAGTATGAGTACAAAAATAACGTGTACCCAGTAAGTATCCCGCCTAACCTCAAAGAGGTAGTGACGATAGGTCGACTCCGACACTTACTAGTGGTCCTATAATATCAGGTACAGTAAGAAATGAGTAAATATGGAACAAAATAAATATATGAAACAAACAAGTGTAAATTACGCGGTACAATTCTCTTCTTTTCAATTTACTCGGCTCTCAACTAGCAAGTTCCCTCCGTGATTGGAGCATATACATAGATATAGTGACTTTCATCAAGAGGTTGTACTAATTCAATTAAGAGAAAAACCCTTAGATACACTGGCTTCTAGCCAAATAATACGCAAGATTCCATGAGGATAATATATACATATAGGAAATGTTGAGGCGTACGACGCGATACAACATAAAGGTAAAGTGTGCACTACAAGAGGGTCAAATGGCGCGAACCATAGATGCATCTATTAACTTGTCGAGGCGAACGATCCGCTCCCATGAGAGTGTGGCACATAAATCCTGCCGAGGCGAACGGCCCGATCCCATAAGAGTAGTGGAGGGCAATATTCCGCTCGCGAAACACACATGCGACGCGGTTACACATAGATTTCTTAAGTTATTATATTATTCCTCAATTCCTTTTGAAATTACGAAGTTCAACGAAACCTTTTAAATCTAAAATTTCTTCAATTCAACTCCTTTTAAAAAAATTTATAAGTGTCAAGACCCAAAATCCATAGGTCGTGATGGCGCCGGACACCACTGTTAGGCAAGCCAAATCCTTAAATTAATTGAATGCATTCATGTTTTAACATTTTCGAAATCGATACCTTTTCTTGCATTTCATAATCAAGTAAGTAAATTTTCGTAAATTAAATATGACAGCAAATAAATTCTGTTATTTAAAAACAGTGATCTAAAATTTCCACTTAAACAATTATCCCAACACATATCCCAGAACCCGGTGTCACAAGTACATAAACTATTTCTAATAATTTTACAAATATTACAAAGCCTGTTTGAAATACAACTGGACAAGGAAATTTAAAATGAAATAGATACAGTATGAAGGTGACTCTGTCAGCTGCGGATCGCCTCCGGAAGATGCAGCTCGCATGAGTCTCCGAATCCTCCACCTTTTCTATGTAAGTACCTGTGCGATAAAATGCACAGCAAGTGTAGTATGATTACAAAATCAACATGTACTCAGTAAGTCGCCCGCCTAACCTCAGAGAGGTAGTGACGAGAGGTCAATTTAGACACTTACTAAAGGTCCATTTAAGATATTTAAGAGTGAAAGTAAGCATGGTTTTTTTATCATAGGCAGTTTATAAAACAGGATTTAAACATCCTTCAGTTTCGTTCATATTTAATACTTTATCTCTTCGTCATATTCACAATTAATCAACATGGTGATTTAATCAGATAACAATAAATCAACGGAAGGAACAACTTCTTCCAAAAAGTCTTTTTAGCAACTTTAAGTCTTTGATATTTCAATCGACAAATTTAACATTTCAGGCCAATAATCAGGCAAATCTCATAGCAACTACACAGCAAATATCATGCGCAAGCAAATGCCGAGGGTAGAATGGCGTGGACCAACAATAATAAATTGCACTGCCGAGGGGTCGACCGGCTCGAACCATAGATGCATCTATCTGCCCCCCTCGCAAATCGATCATGCGACGCGGTTAACATAATACGGCTAGCCTGCTCGTGAATCATACATGCGACTCAGGTGCTCATATGAATACATACACAAATATCGGGTCCTCCTGCTCGCAAATCACTCAAGAGACTCAAGCACCCAACCTTTCACATATCCACACGATAAATTCATATTTTTATCAAGAAAACTATTTTTCTCAGGAATGTGGAAAAATATTTATTAAAAGAAATATGAAATATAGGTTTTGAAATCTTTGTTTTTGAAACTTATTTGTCAAATGTAGTGATACTCCAGGATACAATCCAGCCCAGGTACACATATATTCACAGCGGAAACAAGTTCTCTTTTTAGGAGATTAACAATATGATCTCTAGCTTTCTTTTAAATATTTAATTACGTTTTTGATCATATTAGCAGTCCAATGATACAGGCAGGGTTACAGGTACACACATAAAGCATGCTAGTGGGTCCTAGGCTACCCAGACATGGCATAATAGTAGCTACGCAGGGACTCCTGTCAACTCGTGCGTACGTAGCCCCCGAAGATAATAGCATGTAGTGAATTATTTCACCTGGGGGAGAATTCTCCCTCACAAAGTTAGAAAGGAGACTTACCTTGCTCCGAAATTCCAACACCGGCTTCTAATGCGTGGCTAGAATTCATGGTTTAACATGTTATATGCCTTACATTTTATGTGCGTTAATGATAAAAATACACTTTTTATGTGCATAATGGAGTATATTTCATGTGTAGGTGCATTGGAGATGGAAACCGAGCTAAATGGATGCATGAACGTCGAAAATACGCTCAAGAGTCAAAAAGGAGTGACCCGGGCTATAGCCGGGCGTTTTGGCCTTAAAGCCAGGCCAACCCGGGCGTTAGTGGGGCGTTTGGCCCCTAAAGCCAGGGTCAGCCTGGCGTTAGTGGGGCGTTAGACCCCTAAAGCCAGGTCTGCCCTGGCGATGAGGGAGCGTTTGGGGCTTAACGCTTGGGTCCCTGTCCGGTCAATTCCGACTTTTAAAGAGTTTTAAGTGTTTTCCGGTTGGAATAGAAGTCTCCTACATGTTTAGGGTTTATCCCAAACATATAAATAGACCCCAAAACACAACTTGGAAAGAGAGAGGCCATTAGAGACAAGACGACTGAGGAATACTACTCAGAGAAGCCAAACATTGATTTTTAGAGATTTTATTCATTACTTTGTAGTTTAATTATGCAAGTTATTTTAGAGTTGATTAGTATGAGCATGAGTAGCTAATTTCTTTTGTCTAGGGTTTTGTGGAACCCGTTGGGGGATAAACTGATTGTGATATTAATATAGTTTTGATTGGTTGATTAATCTCTATTTGTTCAACTACGTTCTTGTTGTAGTTGATTGAAGGGCCCTCAATTAGATGTTCTTATTTATTATGTATTTACTTGAGAGAGAGTGCATATTTAGGTAGTTTTTTGAACAACATCACTCCCGGAGTATAGACGAAAGTCATAACCGAGGGTTTAGAAGTTGGATTAGAGATAACGATACTTCGGGTGCAATCTAAAGTGAACTGTAATGCAATCTAGCTAGCGTAACTTGAGAGAGTGCGTCTAGTAAATTATCATAATTGCTTGAGAGAGAATTATGGTAGATATAGTGTTCATGATTGATAGAGACAACTAATCAAACTATAGGAAGTATCCGAGAAGGAAGTTCACCAACGGGGGAAACCATAGCCTTAGAACTTTATCATAATTGTTTACAACACATTGTTAGTAATTGTTTGATATTATTATTGTCAGTAGAATTAGTAAAACATCACCAATTTATATTAAAAAGTCTTGAGAGAATTGATTGAGTAAAAGTTGCGTATTCTAAAGACTTGATTGATACGTAAATTCCCTGTGGGATCGACTCTGGGCATAATACCACGGATTATATTTGCAATGCCCGCTTAGTCTTTTATAAGACATAGTTGAGCGTGATAAAATTTTGGCGCCGTTTCCGGGGAATTAACGGTATTATCAATTGAGTTGGAAGAAATACAAAATTCTGAAATATAGTCAATTTTCTTTAAATTTTCGTTTTTGCATTGAAAGTTTAACGTTTGCTAACGTGTTGCAGGTGCATGCCTAGAAACTCATCGAGGACTGGTGAAGTAGTTGAAGCCTTATCAAACCTCAAGAAAGTTTTCAAGGCCCTAAACCGGACCAACCGGAAAAGCAAACACCAACCACAAATTGATCAAATTGAAACCGACATGGAAGATCCACACAACCGGAACAATAATGGGGATGATGTGGTAGAC
>ML328400.1:0-16151 GCA_005239505.1 Nicotiana paniculata | reverse complement strand
TTTCGATTTATGTTTTAAGCTTTAAAACTTGATATATGTTGAAATGTTTAATCAAATAAGAAAGAACCCTTAGTAAATTGAGTGTTGGCTTGCCCGACCCCGCTGTTGGACGCCATCACGACTTGAGTTAGGAATTTGGGTCGTGACATCATGGTATCAGAGCACTAGGTTCATGTAAGTCTCACGAGTCACGGGCAAACCCAGTAGAGTCTTGCGGATGGATACGGAGACGTCTGTACTCATCTTCAGAAGGCTATAGGGTGTTAGGAAACCTCTCTTTATTCTTATTCTATCATGTAGTCAACGGCTTACTAAATATCATTCTTCTATTCTCTCACAGATGGTGAGGACGCGTGCATCTGATGTTCCAAACCCGGGAGGGGCCGCTACCCCCGTTGCCCGAGACTGTGGCAGAGGCCGGGGGAGGGCACCAACACGAGGTAGGGGACGAGGGCGACCCAGAGCTATTCCAATTGCACCATCACCAGAGGATCCTATCATAGAGGAGCAGTACGAGGTTCCCCCAGTAGATCCTGCTCCAGTAGACTTCATGAAGGCGCCATGCAATGTTTTAGACGTCAATACCACACAATTATATAAGTTAATTTGAGGTACCCAATTTTTCGAGTGCTGTCTCAATAGAAGAACCTGGTTCTTCTTGATGTACTTACTTCTACTGTTGCGGAATATTAAAAACAGTAAAGTAAAAACACAGAGATTTTTACGTGGAGAACACCTAGCTTAAAAGGTGAAAAAATCACGACCTACTCCTCAGTAGGATTTGCTCAAACACTTCACTAAAAACTCTGAGCCAAACGGACTTAAAAAATAAAATCTTTTGTAATCCTAGGATTAACTCTAATCCCTTTGTAGTAACTAACCACTAGCTAATTTCTACAAGCCTCAAGTTAACTCTAACTTGAACAATGCGTACCTATTACAATTGCTTCTATGAAAGCTGAAAAGATACAATATTAAAACTCCTACTACAATCAACTAGACTCAATAATTAATCAGATGGAACTAGTTCTTCTAGTTGAATTGTAGCCTTTTAATCGCACAATGATTCTACTAGCAAAATAACTCTGGGAACTTTGCTTTCAGACTTTGATTCACTTCAGCTTTTGTGCATGTAGAATTCAAGCAGAAATACATCAAGTATTTATAGAGTCAGTTGAGCTTGTCGTCCAATTCTAGTCCAATTCTACCTGGGTGAACAAATTCGTACCAAACTCAACTTCCTTTCTTTTGTTTCCTTGCTGAATTCGACTTCAATCTTCTCATCAATTTGCAACCTTTTCGCATTAGGAGACAATCTCTTGGTTCATTGAAATTTCACATTTACAAATATCTCCTATGCATATACGGTTCATGTGCCAGCTATTCAGTTCAAGATGTGTGCTCTAATGGACCTGGTTCAACTGGTCAACCATTTGTCAATCTTCAAAATTACGCAGTGACATGGGTCAACAAATTCCCCCTTTTTGATGATGACAAACTTTGTGCTTAATCCTGTATAGACTTCAAACACTTTGTATGGTTTTAAGCATTAATCATAGAGAATCCAGGTTCATTAGGTTATAAATAACACTTTGAAAAAAAAAATTGAAAAAGTTCAGCACATATCTTCCCCCTTTTGGCATCATCGAAAAGTTCACAAGATGATACACTTACCATATTTATTAATTATTACTCATGGCCATTGAAGAAACTGCACGTGCAAAGCATGATTAATCAACACAAGAAGCCAATAAATGTAAGCTAACTAAGAAACTGAGACAAGGCAATAACTACAACCAAAATTCATTGATAAGTAACAATTATCAACCACCATAAAGAAAAACAAAAATAAACCAACCATGAGCAAAAAACAGAGTAAAAATAACTGAAACTGAATAACTGGTTTAAAGAGGGGTTTTGGAAGATCTGGACAGCCTAAGGATGGGAAGGTGCAGAGGAGGTTGTGGTCTTGGATTGTAGGAGAGAAAGCATCTGCTGAAGAACACCTTCGTTCTTTTCTTTCTCCTTTTCTAAATCATCCCTAAGAGCATCCCACTCAGTTTCAACCTCAATCACACGAGACTTAAACGAAGGATCTCCATATCCTTGATCTCGTTTTCCTGCACCAGAGTTCTAACTTTGCTTTTTACTGGTTGCTTCCTAGATGAACCAGGTTCATCTAAAGGAACATTGACATTGTAGTCACAAGTCAGCAAAGTTTCCTTCCCAAAATAGTCTTTGGCAGTAGACATCTCAGCCTTCTTCACTAGAACCCCAAAATGTGCAAGCACTGCTGTCAGAATGAAGCCATATAGAATTGTGTGTGCTTTGGTTCCATTCACAACTCTGTCCAAGAGTTGGATGATGGAAGCCGGCCAATTTATTTGCTTTCCCCTGTACAAGCACTCCATCAAGGTAAGATCCATATAATTTGCAATGTACCTTCTTTCTTGTCTAGGCAGTAGGAACTTGATGACGAACTCGGAGAGTAGCTTATGCTCTGGCTTCATTTCACTCTTGTAAAACGGTCTGGGTTCAATATCCTTCTCACTATCACTGAAGAATCTGGTGATGTTGATTGCTGAGGCCATCCCATCTAGACAAGTCCATCTTTGCCTTGTGTAGTCCTCATAGCCCTCAGCTGGTATGTTCAGAATAACGCCCAGTTCTTTAGCATCAAAAGAAACTTCAATTCCTTTGACCATGGAGGTGACCCTGCCTTCCTTGACAATGGCATTTCCCATGAATTCTACCAACTCAGCCCTTGCCAGCCTACCTTCCATGCGAAGGACCATGTTCTTCCAGCCCTGCACCTCCAGAGTTTCCAGCAGATATTGCATTCCAGGCTCCTCTATATCCTTCATCATCTTACCCTTCAGTATTGTTCTCTTTCCAAACATGGTGACTCTGTCAGTCACCTCTCGTATTTCCTTCTCCTCCTCTCCGCTCTAGTGTACATCATCATCCTCTTTCTCAACAACTTTCACTTTTGTTGGCTTAGCCCCGGTCCTCTTAACAGATCTTGTTGATGTGACAGACATTCTAGCTAACTTCTTTTGAAGAAGCCTTAGCCTTTGTGGGTTTTGGTGTCTCAGCCACACCTGGAGCTAGCTACTCCTCCTGTTGGAGCAGGTCCAACGTCGTCTCTTCAATCTCAATAGCCTCAATAGGCTCTCGAACTTTTGCTTTTCCTTTTGCTTCCCTTTTGAGCCTTTTCTAATTTCTCTTCTTCATCTCTCAGAGTGCTACGAGTAGTTCTTACTTTTGGAGCAGGAACATCAGCAACTTCAGAAATTTTTCTTTTCTTTGAAGGAACTGGGTGAGTTGCCTTTTTGGACTTCTCAGTCCTTCTTTTCTTGAGGTTATAGGACTCACCCAGTTTCTTCAGCCTTTCAGCCAATGTTTCTTCCCCAGATGAACCAGGTTTATCTGTTCCTTTCTTCAGACTTGCAAGACGTACTACAGCCTCCTCAACTATGCTTCCCCCTAAATCTGTGACGTTTTCTCCAACAGTTTCAGGAATTGGACCACAGATAACCAGCGTGGTACCACCCTCCCCAGATCCCCTCAAAACTTTTTTTCCCTCTATCTCAATAATTTTTTCTTTTCTACCCCCCTCTGCGTTTCATGCACTTCAACATCAATAACAGACCCAACCAACACGAATCTTTTATCAGCAGAAGTAAATTCATAATTGATTTCAAGATTACCTTTTTCAGAGCTGGTTGAACCAGGTGCGTTTTCCTCATTGACTAATTTAAAACATTCACTAGATGAATCTGACTTAGTACCTTTGTCCGCTTTAATAAGATCCTCCAAGAATTTTTCCCTAGTCCCAGAAGCAACAGATTTCCGGGCAAGAACTTTGACACGACGATTCTTGGGGGGCAGGAGTAGGGTTTGGAGTGGGTTTTGGAATGGGTGTATTTTCAGGGGTTGACGAAATTTTTGGTGATTGAGAATTGTATACAGATGGAGAATTGGAGACAAATTTAGAATTTCCTCCGTCGTAATCACGATCAGGTGATGAATTAGAAGAAGAAGTTGGTGGTGGTGAAGACATGATTATATATTGTTAGGAAGAAAAGGCGAATCATCAATTTTTGGTTTGTATAGAATGAGTTAAACTTGGTTTGAAGGTTGCTTTATGAAGAGAAGAGTAATGATGATCTTTTATAAGATGTGTCTAGGGAGATTTCAACATGCAGAATGTGTACTCAAGTAGGAGTCTAATCGCCGAAGGACTGATATGATTAGACATTTAATTTCCCCCTAAAACTAGGCTAATTAAGTTAAGACTGGACTTCCTGAAACTGGTTCAATTTGGGTGATTACAAAGTATTTGAATTTAAACCAATTATGGAAAGAATCCTGCTCATGTATGACTGTAATTGAATTAATATATGGAGAAGAGTACGTACCTCGTCAGTCAGATGAATCAGCATGGATGAACCATGTGCATCCAGTTAGAAATCTTTAAATTGCCTCAATTTACAAAGATAGATAAACATCATTAGTATCCAGGGAATCATATTAATACATGGCACAAGAGTATGGATATAAAGACATGATGCTGAGCAATTATTAATCTATTAAGTACCTAATTAAAATTTTCTAGCCAAAAATTTTTTTTTTAGATTTTTTTATTTTTTATTTTTTTAAGGTGATCTTAATCATCCCTAATTCCAGCTTGTTTCTCTCAAAATGCTCCCTACTAAGTGCTTTAGTGAATATATCAGCAATTTGATGATTAGTAGCACACAATTCAATTGACATCATTCATTTTTCATAGTTATCCCTTAGGAAATGGTGCCTAACATCTATGTGCTTAATCCTCCTGTGATGAACCGGGTTCTTTGTCATACTAATAGCACTAGTGTTGTCACAGAAAATAAGAATGCATCCCACATCAATACCAAAATCCATGAGTTGTTGCTTGATCCATAGCAATTGGGCACATCATGAGGCTGTAGCCACATATTCAGCCTCAGCAGTAGACAAGGCTACTGAATTTTGTTTCTTGGTAGCCCAAGACACAAGGCATGAACCCAGAAAGTGAGCCATACCTGAAGTACTTTTCCTGTCAACCAGGAATCCTGCATAATCAGCATCAGCATATCCTACAAGGTCGAAATTACTACCTTTAGGATACCAAAGGCACAAATCAGTGGTGCCTTTCAAATATCTCAAAATTCTCTTTACTGTAGTGAGGTGGGACTCCTTTGGATTTGCCTGAAACATAGCACAAAATTCCATGCTGAACACAATATCAGGTCTGCTGGCAGTGAGATATAATATAGACCCTATCATCCCTCTGTATAGCCTCTGATCAACAGATGAACCAGGTTCATCCATATCCAATTTTCTAGATGTGGCTATGGGAGTGTCTATTTCTTTTGAGTCTTCCATTAGAAACTTCTTGAGAAATTCTTTCACATACTTTTGTTGGTGAATCATTGTTCCATTTGGGTTTTGCTTAATTTTCAAGCCTAAGAAAAAGTTTAGCTCACCCATCATACTCATCCCAAACTCACTTCCCATTAGTATAGCAAATTCCTTGCTCAAATTTTCAGAAGTCGCCCCAAATATAATATCATCCACATATATTTGCACAACCAGGAGATCCTTACCCTTTCCCTTAAGAACAAGGTACTATCAATTTTGCCTCGTTTGTACCCATGTTCTAGCAAGAATTTTGATGATCGTCCGTACCATGCTCTTGGTGCTTGTTTGAGACCATATAGAGCCTTGTCGAGTTTGTATACGTGGTCAGATGACTCCTTGCTTTCAAAACCTGGAAGCTGCTTGACAAATACATCTTCCTTCAGATAGACATTGAGAAAGGCACTCTTAACATTCATCTGATGAAGAGTGAATTCCATGTGTGCAACAAATACTATAAGAAGTCTGATTGCCTCCAGTCTTGCCATAGGGGAAAAGGTCTCATCATATTCAATTCCTTCTTCTTGACTATACCCTTGAAGAACTAATCTTGCCTTATTCCTTGTAATAGTTCCATCCTCATCGAGCTTGTTCCTGAAGACCCACTTGGTGCCAATCACTGATCTGTTTAGTGGACTGGGTACCAAGTGCCATACTTGACTTCTTTCAAACTGATTCAGCTCTTCTTGCATGGCATTTACCCAGTCAGCATCTTGTAGGGCTTCCCCAATGTTCTTTTGTTCGATCATGGATAGAAAGGCATCAAACGCACACAGATTTTTCAAGGATGATCTTGTTTTGATTCCGGATGCCAAATCTGTTATGATGTTCTCAAGACGATTCCATGGTGTCTTGTTGCTATGGAGCAGGATCAGGGTCAGGTTGCATATGTTGAGTTCCCATTGTCATGATGCTTGGGGTAGTTGAACCTGGTCCATCACCTGTTCCACCTTCCATGCTTTCTTCAATGTGATCACTGCTTCTTACTAGTCCAAGCTCCTCATCTTCAGGTTCCTGTCTCTCTGCAAGAATGTTAGTTTCATCAAAGAAAACATGTATACTTTCTTCTACACACATAGTTATTTTATTATACACTTTATAAGCTTTGCTATGTGATGAATATCCCAATAATACTCCCTCATCCCTTATGGGGTCAAATTTTCCTAGGGAATCTTTGCCATTATCATGCACAAAACACTTGCATCCAAAATCCCTAAAGTGGGATATGTTGAGTTTTCTCTCTTTAAGTAATTCATATGGAGTTTTCTCTACCAGAGGTCTGGTGATGCATCGATTGATTATGTAACAAACAGTGTTTATTTCTTCAGCCTAGAAGCTATGAGGTAGTTTGCTAGATAGAAGCATGGTTCTTGCCATGTCTTCAAGAGTTCTGTTTTTCCTTTCAACAACCCCATTTTTCTATGGGGTTCTAGGAGCAGAAAATTTATGATTAACACCATGTTCATCACAGAACTTAGCAAACTTAGCATTCTCAAATTTAGTACCATGGTCAGATCTTATCGATTCTAGTTGATGTCCTAATTGATTTTGAGTTTTCTTGACAAATGAGGTGAACATATCAAATGATTCATCCTTAGATGCCAGGAATAAGGTCCAAGTGAACCTTGAATAATCATCAACTAGCACCATCACATATCTCTTACCACCTCTACTCAGAGTTGTCATAGGACCACATAGATCTATATGAACCAGTTCCAACGTCCTGGTGGTACTGACTAGTTTCTTACTTTTGAAAGAGGACCTTACCTGCTTCCTCCTGGCACATGCATAACCTCCTGTGGCACAAACAACTTGGTCATGCGAGTCAAACTCAGCTTAACAAACTAGTCTTTAAGGACTTAGTGGTAGGATCCCAACATTAAGTTCAAGGAGGACAACACACTTAGGCAAGTGAGTTCATTTTCAGACAGTTTGGACAAGTCTATGACATAGATGTTATTCATTCTTTTTTCCTACAAAACAATCTTGTCAGTAAGCAGTTTAATCGCAAAACATTTTGTGGAAGTAAAAGCAACCAGGTTACCTCTATCACACAGTTGTGATACACTGATTAGGCAATATTTCAAGCCATCTATTAGATACACATGTTCAATGGATCGTGTGTCATCCTTACCTACCTTACCAACCCCAATGATTTCACCTTTCTTTCCGTTTTCAAAGGAGACATTTCCTTCTTTGAGACTTTCAAGTGAAAGGAATTGTTCCATGTTCCTAGTCATATGCTTTGAGCAGCCACTATCCAAATACCAAATTTGACTACCTCCTCTCACTTGAACCTACAAAAGAATCATGGGTTAGTCTTAAGAACCCAAACTAGTTTGGGTCCTTTCTATGAGAGAATGGATGAATCAAATTTTTCTTCGCCCAATTTGGTATCCAGTTTTTCCTTTTTATAAACCTCTCATTTCTTTGACTGGCCTGCTCTTTTACAGTACACTCATATTTGTAGTGTTCATTCTTACCACAATGGGTGCAGATTTTATTCTCAGGAAGAGTGAGATACTTGCTTTTGGGATCCCACTTGGGCAATTGACTTCCAAAGACAATCCCTCTCCTATTGCTACTATGATTCTCTTGAAGCCATATGAGGGCATCAGATGATTTATTCCATTTACAAGTTCGATCTAATTCATGTTTGACTTTGCCAAGTTCTTCATTAAGAGTTCTTATCTGTTCATCCTTGGCATACATCTTATCTTTTAGTTTTCCCATGTTTTCTTCTAACATTATATGAGAATAATCAACAACCTTTTTGCTGGATCCTAACTTTAGCTTTAGGTTTTCATATTTTAGTTCTAGAATCTCAGTTTCAAGTGGATGAACCTGGTTCAACAAGTCAGTGTTTTTCTTTTCAGATTCTCCAATTGCCATGAGCGCCTGATCTTCAGTCTCCCCATCTTCTGATTCCTCATCTGAAATTTCCCCCCAAGCAGCAACCATAGCCTTTGTTGTGGTTTTCTTGGATTGGACCTATTCCTTCTTCCTGTTCCTTCTCTTATATCTCTCCTTTTTCCATTCTACTTCCCACTGAGGATAGTTTTTGATGAGATGGTCAGTGTTACCACATTTATAGCATCCCTCGTTGGTTGGCCTTTCTGGAACTTTTTCTTTGTTGTAGTTTCGTCCTCTAGAGATGCCCTTCTTCCTCATGAGAAAGTTTCTGAGTTCTTTGGTGATCATGGCCATCTCATCATCTTCCAGATTTGCTCCCTCAGTGACTCTTAGTGCTAGACTCCTCTCCTTTTTTGGACCATCCATCTTCATTGTCTGCCTTCTCAGTTCATAGGCAGTGAGGTTTCCAATCAGCTCATCCAATCTCAGGGTTGCCATATTTTTGGATTCCTGGATAGCAGTGATTTTGCTTTCCCAGGAAATAGGCAAGACCCTTGTTAGGATCTTCTCAACCTTGTCCTTTTCAAANAATCTCTTTTGCAGTGGTGCAGCTTTGGATTCTGCTGTACTCATCTGGACCTAGTCCACACACTAGCCACTTTTTGGCCTTTGCATTCTTCTCCCATTTCTTCAGATCCTCAGCGGTGCAATCAGCTCTAGTCTTTGTATATCTATACCTTCAGCAGTCTTCATCATGGTAGCTAGAGGACCATCAGTTACTATGTCCCAGAGTTCATAATCTTCTCCAATCAGGTGGTCCTTCATCCTATTTTTCCACCAAGAGTAATACTGGTCATTGAAGAGTGGTGGCCTTGTAGTTGATTCACCTTCCCAATTTCCAGGTGGTGCACTCATCTTGATCTTCTCCGAGGTGTTAGCCTTTAAAGGATAACCTGCTCTGATACCAATTGATGTTTTAGACGTCAATACCACACAAGTATACAAGTTAATTGTGAGGTACCCAATTTCTCGAGTGCTGTCTCAATAGAAGAACCTGGTTCTTCTTGATGTACTTACTTCTACTGTTGCGGAATATTAAAAGCAGTAAAGTAAAAACACAGAGATTTTTACGTGGAAAACACCTGGCTCAAAAGGTGAAAAAACCACGACCTACTCCTCAGTAGGATTTTCTCAACCACTTCATTAAAAACTCTGAGCCAAACGGACTTACAAAATAAACTCTTTTGTAATCCTAGGACTAACTCTAATCCCTTTGTAGTGACTAGCCCCTAGCTAATTTCTACAAGACTCAAGTTAACTCTAACTTGAACAATGCGTACCTATTACAATTGCTTCTACGAAAGCTGAAAATATACAATATTAAAACTCCTACTACAATCAACTAGACTCAATAATTAATCAGATGGAACTGGTTCTTATAGTTGAACTGCAGACTTTTAATCGCAAAATGATTCTGCTAGCAAAATAACTCTGGGAACTTTGCTTTCAAATTTTGATTCACTTCAGCTTTTGTGCATGTAGAATTCCAGCAGAAATACATCAAGTATTTATAGATTCAGTTGAGCTTGTCGTCCAATTCTAGTACAATTCTACCTGGGTGAACAAATTCGTACCAAACTCAACTTCCTTTCTTTTGTTACTTTCCTTGATGAATTCGACTTCAATCTTCTCATCAATTTGCAACCTTTTCGCATTAGAAGACAATCTCTTGGTTCATTTATATTTCACATTCACAATTATCCCCTATGCATATACGGTTCATGTGCCAGTTATTCAGTTCAGGATATGTGCTCTGATGGACCTGGTTCAACTGGGTTCAAATCGTCAACCATTTGTCAATCTTCTAAACTATGCAGTGACATGGGTCAACACCAGGCTTCTAGGAGGTCATGGGCCGTATGATGTTATTTATGGACATTATGTCCCAGGCAGGTTTATTTCCAGCAGATCTTGCCACTTCTCATGCGGGGAGGGGAGTCCAGATCCCTACTGCCCAGGCTGTAGGCCAGACAACAGCATTATATCATACCCTGGGTACACTGCCCGTGGGTGGGGTCCAGCCTGTAGCAGCAGCACGTGAGCCCAGACCAGCTGCGGACGGTGATCCGCAGAAGTTATTGGACAGATGGACTCGATTGCACTCTCCAGTCTTCGAGGGTGAGCGAGGCGAGGATGCCCAGGATTTCATTGACAGGTGCAGGGACAGATTGCACAACATGAGGATACTAGAGTCTCATGGAGTGGATTTCACCACCTTCCAGTTGGAGGGCAGAGCTCGTAGGTGGTGGCAGTCTTATATTCTCAGCAGGCCAGCAGATTCCCCTTCTGTCACTTGGGAGCAGTTCACGCAGATGTTTCTGGATAAATATATCCCACCCTCTAAGAGGGAAGAGCTGCGGTATCAGTTTGAGCGACTAGAGCAGGACACATATTAGTGACAGATTATGAGGTCAGATTTTTAGAGTTGTCTCGCCATGCACTCATGATACTACCTACTGATGCAGAGAGGGTGCGGAGATTCGTGGGTGGGTTGCATCCAGGTATTAGGGCCGCCATGGCCCAAGGGGTGGAGATGGTTACTTCTTATCAGCTCGTGGTAGATATTGCTCGCAGGATCGAGAGGTATCGGTCGAGGAGCAGAGAGCACGGGCAGCAGGACAAGAGGGCTAGACAGCCCCTACTTCAGTGTTATGCCAGAGGACTCACATCGCTCTCCGGCCATTCCAGGTTCTTCTTTGAGGCAGCAGACTATGGTACATGGAGGTTGTTATGAGTGTGGGGAGCCAGGTCATATGAGGAGTAATTGTCCCAGGTTTCGGGGCAAGGTCGTGCAGCAGAGTTATCAGCTGATGTGTCCAGCACTAGCAGTCCGGCCACCTAAAGGTGGAGAACAGGTCGGTAGGGGTCGTCCTAGAGGTGGAGGCCAGTCAGGCGGAGGTTAGGCAGCTCATGTTCACTCTGGTGGAGTTCAGTCTTCTGGTGCTCCAGCTAGATTCTATGCCATTCCGACCAAATCAGATGCAGTGGCCTCAGACGCCGTGATCACATGTATTATCTTAGTTGTGGTAGGGAGGCTTCAGTATTATTTGATCCAGGATCCACCTATTCATATGTTTCAGCATTATTTGCTCATTTTCTGGATGCTCCTCGTGAGTCCTTGGGTTCTCCTATATATGTGTCCACTCATGTGGGCGATTCTGTGGTGGTAGAACGGATCTATTGGCCTTGTGTGATCATATTTTGTGGATTCGAGACCAGAGCGGACCTTTTATTGCTCGACATGGTCGATTTTGAGGTTATTCTAGGCATGTATTGGATATCTCCTTATCATGCCGTGCTAGCTTGCCATGCCAAGACAGTTACTTTAGCCATGCCCGAGTCGCCTAGGCTGGATTGGAGAGGTTCCTCAGTTAGTGTAGCCATCCGGGTTATTTCATTCCTGAAGGCTTGACATATGGTCGAGAAGGGTTGTCTAGCCTATCTTGATTATGTGCGGGACACCACCGCCGAGTCTCCGACGATTGATTCAGTGGCAGTGGTTCGAGAGTTTGCTGATGTATTTCCTTCAGACCTTCTAGGCATGCCTCCGGATCGAGATATTGATTTCTTCATTGATTTAGCTCTAGACACCCAGCCTATATCTATTCCTCTGTACCGTATGGCTCCGAAACAGTTGGAGGAGTTGAAGGATCACCTTGAGGAGTTGTTGGCTAAGGGGTTCATCAAACTGTGTGTATCACTGTGGGGTGCTCCAGTTCTATTTGTGAAGAACAAGGATGGGTCCATACGGATGTGTATTGATTACCGCCGGTTGAACAAGGTCACCATTAAGAACAAGTATCCTTTGCCGCGCATCGATGATTTGTTTGGCCAGTTTTAGGGTGCTCGAGTGTTTTCTAAGATTGATTTGAGATCGGGATACCATCAGTTGAAGATTCGAGCCTCGGATGTTCCGAAGACTGCTTTCCGTACGAGATATGGCCACTATGAGTTCCTGGTGATGTCCTTTGGCTTGACTAATGCCCTAGCAGCCTTCATGGACTTGATGAATAGGGTGTTCAGACCTTATATCTTTGTCTTTATTGATGACATCTCGATTTACTCATGTAGCATGGGGGAGCACGAGCAACATTTGAGAGTTGTGCTCCAGACTTTGTGGGAACAAAAGTTATATGCTAAGTTCTCCAAGTGTGAGTTCTGGTTGGATTCCGTAGCATTCTTGGGTCATGTGGTATCCGGAGAGGGTGTCAAGGTTGATCATCAGAAGATTGAGGCAGTTCAGAGTTGGCTGCGTCCTACTTCAGCTACAGAGATCAGGAGCTTTTTGGGCCTAGTAGGCTATTATCGCGGATTTGTGGAGGGGTTCTCTTCTATTGTAGCTCCATGGACTAGATTGACTCGGAAGAATGCCTCGTTTTCATGGTCCGACGAGTGTGAGGCGAGCTTTCAGAAGCTCAAGGCAGCATTGACCTCAACACCAGTTCTGGTATTGCCTTCCGGTTCGGGGATGTATACAGTGTATTGCGATGCTTCGCGCGTTAGCTTGGGATGTGTGTTGATGTAGGAAGGGAGAGTTATTGCTTATGCTTCGCGCCAACTGAAGGTTCATGAGAAGAATTACCCTGTGCACGATTTAGAGTTGGCGAAGATTGTTCATGCTATTAAGATTTAGAGGCACTATTTGTATGGGGTGTCCTGTGAGGTTTATACAGACCACCGAAGCTTGCATCAGTTGTTCAAGCAGAGAGATCTTAATCTGAGGCAGCGCAGATGGCTTGAGTTGTTGAAGGATTATGATATCACCATTCTTTATCATTCGGGCAAGGCAAATGTGGTAGCAGATGCCTTGATCAGGAAGGCAAATAGTATGGGAAGTTTGGCTTACATCGCAGTAGAGGAGAGACCTCTAGCCTTGGACATTCAGTCCTTGGCTAATCGCCTGGTGAGTTTAGACCTTTAAGAGCCTCGCCGAGTTTTAGCACATGTGGTTGCTCCGTCTTCGTTATTGAGAGAGATTAAGGCTCGACAGTTTGATGATCCGTACTTGGCAGAGCTACGGGAGACAGTGGTTCAAGGTGATGCCAAGGAGGTTACTATTGGAGAAGATGGTGTTCTGAGACTTTAGGGCCATTTATGTGGTCCTAATGTCAATGGCCTGAGAGGGAGGATTCTAGAAGAGGCACACAGTTCTCGGTATTCTGCTCATCCTGGTGCTACGAAGATGTATCGTGATTTGAAGCAGCATTACTAGTGGAGGCGGATAAAGAGGGACATTGTGGAGTATGTGGCTAGGTGTCTTAATTTCCATTAGGTTAAGTATGAGCACCAGAGGCCAGGAGGCCTACTTCAGCAGATGCCCATTCCTGAGTGGAAGTGGGAACGCATCCCTATGGACTCCGTGGTTCGGTTGCCTCGAACCTTGCGAAAGGTTGACGCGGTTTGGGTCATTGTGGATAGATTGACCAAATCGGCACATTTCATTCCTATGGCTACTACATATACTTCTGAGAGGTTATCCCAAATCTACATTCGGGACATAATCCGGTTGCACAATGTGCCGGTGTCCATTATATCAGATCGAGGTCCTTAGTTCACCTCGCACTTCTGGAGAGCATTGCATAGTGAGATGGGTACCCAGATAGACCTCAGCACAGCGTTTCACCCTCACACTGATGGCCAGTCGGAGCGTACAGTTCAGATATTGAAGGACATGCTCAGCGCATGTGTGATTGACTTCGGAGGTCAGTGGGACCAATTCTTGCCTTTGATCTAGTTTTCTTACAATAATAGTTATCAGTCCAACATTGAGATGGCTCCATTTGAGGCTTTGTATGGTCGGCGATGCCGTTCTCCTATCGGGTGGTTTGAGCTTGGCGAGGGTAATTTATATGGCACCGACCTAGTGAGGGACACTTTGGAGAGGGTGAAGTTGATTCAGGAGAGGCTCCGCATAGCACAGTCTAGACAGAAGAGTCACGCTGATCAGAGGACGCGTGATATATCATTTATGGAGAGAGACAAGGTTCTATTGAAGGTCTCGCCGATGAAGGGTATTATGAGGTTCGGAAACAAGGGCAAGTTGAGGTCGAGGTTTATAGGTCCCTTCAAGATGTTGAGGCGTGCTTGGGAGGTTGATTATGAGCTAGCTTTACCTCCCAGTTTATCAGGAGTTCATACGGTCTTTCATGTATCCATGCTCCGGTGGTACCACGCCGACTTCTCTCACGTGGTTGATTTCAGCACTATTCAGTTGGATGAGAGTTTGGGCTACGAGGAGGAGCCAGTTGCTATTATCGATTGACAGGATCGCTAGTTGAGGTCCAAGAGAGTTTCTGCGATGAAGGCCCAGTGGAGGGGATAACTAGTCGAGGAAGCGACCTGGGAGTCCGAGGAGGACATGCGGAGCAGATATCCGTACTTATTCAGCACTTCAGGTATGATTCTAGTCTCGTTTGAGGATGAACGTTTATTTAAGAGGTGGAGAATATAATGACCCAATCGGTCGTTTTGCGTTATCGGACCCTGTTCCCCTAAATAATACTTCCCATAGCGGCTTATTGTGATTTATGATTTGCAGGGACTGGTGGTTCGAGATTCGGAAGTGTTTAGAACGATATTGGAACACTTGGCTCCTCCGGGTAAAGGCCAAGATTGACTCCGGTCAACATTTTGAGTATACGACCTCGGAATCGAGTTTCGACGGTTTCAGTAGCTTCGTATGATGATTTCAGACTTGGGGGTATGTTCGGAATGGGTTTTGGATGACCCGGGAGCATTTCAGCGCCCAATATCAAAATAAGAGTTTCCTTAAGTTCATATTGTGGTTTAGGACGTGTTTTTGTGATATCGAGGTGTGAAGGGAATTCTGAGACCGAGAATAGTTATGTTATGTCATTTATGACTTCCCTGCAAAATTTGGTGTCATTCCGAGCAGCATAGGTCGGTTAGGCGCATTGTTAGCGAATTCAAGAAACTTAAAGTTGCAAAGTTTTATTCTAGGGGTTTTGAGGTGTGATTTTGAGTTTTAGCATTGTTGTGGCTGTTCCGAAGGCTCGAGCGAGTCCGTATTATGATTTGGGACTTGTTGGTATATTTGGACGGGGGCTCGGGTGGGCCCAGGTGCCTCTCGGGCACCAAACGAGGCCAAAAACCAGCTGAAGCAGTTGTTGGTGCACCTGATCTTGTGTGACCGCAGGTGTGGTTGCCCCGTCGTAGGTGAGAGACCGCTCCTGCGGTCCCAGCCTTGCAGGTTCGACCCCCAGGTGGGGCTGCCCAGTTCTTGCAGGTGCAGGCCTTTTCCCGCAGGTGCGGACTCCTACCTGCAGGTGCGAGCCCAAGACCTTGTCCTATTTTCTGCAGTTATGAGCTATTGCTCGCAGGGGCGAGACCGAAAGTGCGATCCTTGAGCCGCAGGTGCGTAACCACGGTAGAAAGTGTGTTCTTTTAAAGCACGGGAAATGTTCATTTTCTCCATTTTTCTTCCAGCATTGTCGACCTAGAGAGCTTGGAAAAGGGTCAATCCACCTAGCTACTGAAAGTTAAGTAAATTCTACCCTAAAGTTAGTTAATGCATGAATTCCTAGTTGAACTTAACTACCTAATTAGTGAAAAATTAAGGATTTGGGTAGTAACCTAGGGCCTTCGAGAATTTAGAGAATTACCCGTGAATTGGCTATGGAATCATACAAAAATCACATATTAACGATCCTTAGGTTATGGGTAAGAGTTTCCTTCGAGAATTTTCGGAATCCGAGCATCCGGGCCCGGGGGTGGATTTTGGGATTTCTTCAAGAATAATGAATTGACTAAATAAGTAGGACAATTCCATGCTTTGA
>ML328399.1:915-34749 GCA_005239505.1 Nicotiana paniculata | reverse complement strand
TCTGATGTAATCATAATACCAGAACTGCCAGAGCCATGATTTTTAGACCCGAAAACATCAACTTCAAAAGACATTGTTGGAGTGAAAAGAGGTCTATAAAAGTACAGCAAGTAACACAAAAAATCGGGACACTTGTGCCGGAATCTGGCGTTTCTGTCGCCGGAAAATAAAAACAATCGTCGGATTTGGGTGAAACTTGGATGGGTAGGCTCGGAAATACCTCAAGAACACGCTGTCTGAAAAGACAAAATTCGAAATCTTGCCGGAAAAAAGGTACACTGCTGGAAAGCACTGTAGCTTGCCGGAAAATTTCAAAGTCGTCGGAATCTGTCGGAAATAGTACTAATAGACTCGGAAAATATGGGCGAGTAGGCTGTCCTCAAGAAGCTTGGCAAAAAAATGGCCGGAAAAGCTCGCACGCGCCGGCGCGTGGGATTCACGCACTCGCCGGAAAAATGACTGTTGTGGCACGTGGGAGCGCGTGAAGGAGTTTCCGACGGAGATTTTTTGTAGGGTTGGTCGCCGGAGGCTGATCTACTTAGTGGTGGTGTTGANATGATACAACGAGCCCTATATATAGATAATACATGTCCTACTCCTAATACATATAGGATTAAGGTTAAAGTTATTTACTCCTATTTGGCTACTATAAACTAACAGTGACATTACTGCTTATCATGCTTGAAGCTTTCACAGATGATATTTATATTTTGTCCTTGCAATTTTTCTTGAATCTGCTGTTTTATCTTTTGGTTTAGGGAGAGGTTGTAACTAATTCTGCAGTGCATGAAGACTAAATGGATACCCTTTCTTTGTTAGTAGGTTAATTTTTCTCATTACGTCATCTGCAAGCGTTGGTTGATTTGAAAATTTTATATGTTTAAAACTCAAACTTTCCAATAATGTTATTCCAATATGAGCTTTTCAAACATTGAAGAAGGATTTCCTATCTAAGTAAATATTTCTCCGCTAGAATCAAATTTTGATCACTGATTTAGCCATTCTGAATTTACCTTTATGTTTATTTTAAATTTAATTTTGACAAATAACAATAGATGTTGACAACCCACGTGTTTTACCCAGCATTATATGGCCCTGCTAACCATTGATGTCTATGATGATATTTTCTCTTGTCCATATTCTACATAAATTGTTGTCGGTAAGAGTTGCACGAATACTTTGAGTTGTCATGATAGTGCTCTATTGATCTCTCAGGCTACAATCAAATTAATAAGGAAAAAGAGTATCTTATTGTCCCACAAGTTGCCTCGCATCCATTCTTAATATAATCAGCACATTCTGCAGCTTTATTAGATTCAATAACCATATCCTCGAGCTTATTTCTCAGCAAATTGTATTGCTGCTAATGTTCCTGCTGAAAGTGTGTTTTTTGCAATAAATTGCCTACAGGAGGAAATGCAGTGCTCTTGTATAGTTCGAGGTACAAAGATGTACAAACTGTCATTAATATATCTGGCCGCTTCAATCTTGAGAGAGGGATAGAGGGCCGCTTGGGCAGAGACTTTAAAGAAAAGATAAAGCAGGATGGTTTTATTGATGTTAGAAATAGAAAAGGTATGCTTAATAGCCTTATTTTCCATTTGTGCTTCATAATCGACATATTTTTGTCCCATTTTGGGGCTGAATGTTCTTTAGTCTGGAACATTGGATGTTTCACACTTATATGCATTTCAATGGATAATAGAAAAACCACCTTGGGAGGTAGCGGACAAAGTTAGATGACGTGTCCCACATGGTGTGGCTGGTTTAGCTGATGGAAATCACTTTGGAATATGGCACAGCTGATTAGACAAGACATGGGCGGCAAATGTGAGGTGCAGCACAAGTTTGGTTGATGAGCTTGACAATAGTGCTATGCTTGAAATAGACAACTTGCAATGATTACAAGTGTGGTTGTGCATAATGGCAAGTGCATGCTTATCGAACTAGGCAGGTGCAAAGTGGTGCGCCCATTTGCCAAGCATGCTTTTGGGTCATGCGCAGGGTATGCTTGTCCATGTGCGTATCACAGGCACCTGTTCAATCAGGTGTAGCATTAGAATCTGAATTAGAAGGACATTGAGTGGGAAAGTAGTGTGCAATGCTGCTACACCACTAACTAGTTTTGGTATGACAGTTGCATTATCCTTGTGGTGGCCTTTACTTGTGGACCTGGAAAAATTTTGGGGTACTTTGTAATGGAAGTATGCACCTTGTAAGAGACACTTTCTTTTTGTGATGGCAAACAATTTCATCAATAAAGCACCAAAATGTTGTCAAATAATATGTAGGAGATGTGTGCATGACTCAACAAGAATCAACCATAACGATCCATGAAGTTTGTCAAGCTATCTATGCAATATTCCATTCTCTCCTTTACACCAAAAATACTCTTTCAATGCTTTCCGCATTGTTCTTGCAATTTCAGAGTCTTCTATTTCTTTCGTTCTATGTGCACCAAAACAGGAGATTAGGCAGGTTGCCTTCAGTTGTTAACCCTCTACACTGCCATCTCTTGATATTTGCAGGAAGGTTAGAGTATCGTGTCACTGAGGAAAGCTTGATGGACCGTCTTACAACTGATACTCGTGGAGCATGTCAAAGTATCCCCAAAAGCTGCAGGTCAGGCATTGATATTGATTATAACTGAGTAAATTTTAAGCATCCACGTCATATCTCACTGTATGATACAACCTTTTCAACAGTTAGGCGTTAATTCGTTGTCTGTGCACATTATGTGCATGTTTCAATATGAGGTCACTTTTGCTTGTGAATGACAATTTGTTTAAAACTTGCAACAATGTTCTAAACCTGCTGGATTGATATACAGGGTGTTGACAATCCATGGTACAATGGACGAAATGGTGCCAGTTGAAGATGCAACGGAATTTGCCAAGAATGTGCCAAATCATAAATTACACATTATCGAAGGAGCTGATCATGAATTCACTGCGCATCAAGATGAGTTGGCTTCAGTTGTGGTGGCTTTTGTGAAAGAGGGTCCATGGGGGGACTACATAGCTATGCCATCTAAGTCCTGCAAAAGAAGAAGTGGATATATACATTCACGATTCTGATCCAATATCCGTTGCTGTATACAGTGTACTGTTTACCGACAAATAGCTTGTTAGTGATCACTGATGAAAGAAAGTTTTGACGGACTGAATGCCAAAACTCGGTTCAAAGTGGGAATTGCAGGACCTGTTAGTAGTATTTGAGAATGTATAGATACTGCATAGGATTGGGAAGAAAACAAGAAAAGGATATGGTAATAGAATTAGGTTCTTTTTTCAGGGAAGAAGCATGTTTCAACATTCTTTGAATTACTGTAGGATTTCATATCAAATATGGTGAACATTGATTTATGCATGTAGCTAAATTATGCGTTAAAATTGCTTTTTGTTCATTTTCTGTGGTGTTGTGAAAGTCGGAGCAGCACAGAATATGCTAAGTTTCTGTTATGCAACTTTTTGCTTAGTATGCAGCATTAATTCAGTCAAAAGGCTTCACAAGAAGGTCCTATCAACTCATGAAATCAGCATTTTAGACAAGTTACAAAACTTTTGACTTCTTTGCTTGAACATTTTGATTTTACAAGCCAATAAATCTTACATCCTAAGACAATGTCCTCTGGAAGTTTGACTATAGGAAACTTCTCTCTTCAGTCACTACGCAAGCCAAAAAGTTACTGGATGCATCTGCCGAAGTGACAAATTAAAGATGTGGGAACAGGTCTGTGTAGCCAAAACTAACTTGACAAGTAATTCAGAACCCAAAGTTTGCATATAAAAGTTTGAGGCTTGAAACTGGTCATCAAACCCCAAGCATTTGGTCGTACAAGATTTACACCCACAACTCCACAAACTCCAAATACAAAAATACTTTCCCTAAAACTCGAACCCAAGAAGGTGTAACGGGTTACAAAAATACTATAGCTCCTATTCAAAATGACAGAAACTCTTGGCTTCTCGTCTTTATAGTTTGTCTTGGTGATTTATGCTGCAACAGTCTTTGGCTTCGCCCCAATTTTTTTCCAAGAAACACTGGGCATTATCTGCTTTGTATCAACACGATCCTTATATTGAACAGCAAAGTTCAGTAGTGAGTCAAGAAGAGAATCAGAAAGGAGGTGGGGTTGTAGGCCCAGCTCAATTAGTTTAGTATGTTTGGCATTGTAGTAGTGTTCCTCTGCCTCTACTCTTGGATTGGGCACTGAGATGGTCTTCACCTCAAGGCCAAGCTTTTCCCCTGCTTTCGTGACAAGGGCTGCAAGCTCATTTACTGAAAACTGCTCTGTGAATTGGTTGAAAACACGGAACTCTCCTGGCTTTGCTGGATTGGCAATTGCAATCTCAACACATTGAACTGTATCTCTAATATCCAAATATCCCCTGGTCTGCAAGATGCAAAACATACATTAGAAAAGCCAGGAATACTATGAAATGGTGATCGACTTATCGTCAAGGGGTAATTGGTCAAGACACTCATAAAGAGATACAAACAGTAAGGGGGTCAATCCGTCAATGAATAAAGAAAATCAAATCCCAGTTTCCTTTCTAATCCAAAATAAAGAAGCCTATTAAATTTCACCTTTTATTATTTTCCTAGTGATTAGACTGGCCCCTTCTTTCCACTTATTGGCGTTCCAGGATAATTGTGTTAGATACATTATATGAAGTGACCTTGAGCAGAGGGTCTACCGGAAACGGCCTATCTACCTTCTCAAGGTAACGGTAAGGTTTGTGTACATATTACCCTCCCCAGACCCAACTTGTAGACTTATAGGGGCTTCTTGCTGTTGTTGTTGTTGTTGTACATTATGAAGTGAGGTCAATCAATTCTTGGCAGTTTCTGCTCCAGGCAACAATCACGGTTTTTGCTATTTGAATTAAACAAGCAAGAGGAAGAAGGTAGGAAATATCAGCTTGTATTTAGCAGTCAGGGCGGTGTGTATGCGGAATAGGTTTACAGTTCAGCATTTTGAGCATTTCCTACATAGAAGGTTTCTCAGTCCCTATATCCTTACCAAATGCTAGTCTTTCGCAATGAGCAAATGACAAGCTACTTAGCTCTCTTCAGATGAGATCATGGCAAAGCAGTCTGTACAGATCATGTGACTGATTACTGATGTTCACCCCGTTTATGGTCCAAAGAACAATTCTTTTATAAGTTGGTCTTACAGAACAATTACAAAAGCATGAGAGATGGATTAGTATCAAGGGAACATTTTGTGATCCATTTTCAAAGTAGATCTTGCATGAAGTTTTAGAATACTGCTAGGATTGCAGATCAGTTATTTTCCCTTTTGTTATCTTGTAAATATGGTTTCAATACAACCTATGTACTGTTATATATTAATACATACAAATGTTACCATCTCCAAAAAAAGAAAAAAAGAAGAAGAAGAGAGCTAGAAAAGAAATTGCAGTTGAGCTCTGTGTATAGAGCTCAAGATTTCTTCAATAGTATTAGTTGGTTATTCATTAAAATGCAGAACCACATGGAATGAGAGGAAGTTCGTACCTGCCCTCCTTTACCATACACTGTAAGTGGATGTCCAACAGCAGCCTGAACACAGAACCGATTTAATGCAGTTCCAAATACAGCATCATAATCAAGTCTGTTGACCAGATCCTCGTGCATTGCAGTTTCATCAGTCCTCACCCCATACACAACTCCCTGGTTCAGGTCGGTAGCTCTGATTCCCCATGCCTTGCAAGTGAAGGCTATGTTGTGGGAATCATGGACTTTACTCAAATGATAGAAAGAGCTTGCTTGTTTGGGATAAGGAAGCGTATCCGTTCTTCCATTATGAGTGATAGTTATAAAACCTTCTTCAATATCTATGTTAGGGGTCCCATATTCTCCCATTGTCCCGAGTTTGACCAAATGACACTCTTCCCTAAACTCCTTTATGGCAAAAAGTACATTAAGTGTCCCTATCACATTATTATGTTGGGTAAAAACAGCTCTCGACCGATCAATCATAGAATAAGGAGCAGAACGCTGTTCTCCAAAGTGGACAACAGCATCAGGTTCAAAGGATTTGAAGGCTTCTGCCAAGAAATCAAAGTCACAAATATCACCAACAAACAGTTGAATGTCTTTTCCTGTCAGAGATTTCCAACGCCTTATGCGGTTATGGATAGATGAGATGGGTGTTAGAGAATCTAGACCAAGCTGGTGGTCAAATAGGCGACGAATAAGGTTGTCAACAATGGAAACTTCATAACCCTTGTTGGATAGGTGGAGAGCAGTAGCCCAGCCACAATAGCCATCACCACCAATGACCATGACCTTCTTTCTAGTGGAGGCTGCATCAGCAGTCTGTTGAGAGCCAGAGTCATTCTGAGTTTTGGCTTCTTGGCTCATAGAAATAGCTGAAGCTCTAACCACATATTGTGCAGACTTTTTCGTTTGCAAGCTTAGCTTTTTCAATGGTGAGAAGGAAGTTCCCATATTAAAAGATGTGGGAATAGGAGTAGAACATTGGTTAATTGACTTGAAATGCAGCTTGTTGCTGGAGGAGACATCTAAATAACAAGTAGTAGAAAGTAAATGTGCCATGATAACCACCTCGACTTGAGCTTACCAACTTTCTTAAACCTGCAGAACCAAGAAAGAAAGAATCAGAGCAGAATATAGACTCCACTACTTTGTCTAGGAGGTACAAGCAAAATGGAAAAAGAACTAGCAAAGTGCAAGAAGAAAAGATAATTTTTGATGATCGAGAAAACGCCTGGTGAGTTAGCAGCCCCAACCCACAAGAGGATGCACACAGCAAATCGCATCAGAAAATTTTGGCTGCTGTAATATCAGTCAGGATCACTACTTAAAGGTAAAGTTGCTTAACTGAAAAGATCTGAAAACACAAATATTATTTGATCAAAATCATGACGACACTTGCACCACTAATTGGGATCCTCAGCATGAACAACTCCAAAAGACATGTCAGAATTCCACATCTGTAAGTTTGTAGATTGTAATCTCCTTATATTTTCTTGGAAAATCTTCATCATTTGAGCTAGTATTTGAAGTTTAGTTAGATCCAAGGTCTATTTTCTTAACAAGATCAAAGGCCAAAAAGCAGTGTTAAATATAGTAAGTCCAGCATCACAAGAATGTGCAATTAGAACCAAGCAACGGATCTTGATGTAATACAACTTCATAGTGCAAATAGACTGGAAACATGAGTTGGTTTTTCCAGTATCATAGCAAAAGCACTGTTTCAAAAAGATGGTTAAATGAAGCGACAACCTTTTTTCAAAGCTTGAAATAAGGATAAGGTCAGTTACACCATCATAGGGGTAACAATGCAGTAGTTTCTTTTAGAGCATAGCCCAAAATGGCAAAAACCAAATAACCTTTTTGCCAATGATGGATTTTGTGGCACAGAATGCTCGAAGAACCAAAGACGTTTCCGGTACATACATAAACTCTCCTCCCACTTAGTCCAGTCCAGAAATCCTCCTTATCCGATACATCATACATGTTAAACACAATTTAGTCAAACCCCAACTCCAAAAACAAAATCACTCTATCTTCTAGCTCATCAGCAGTCAGCAACTAAAGTTCATCCAGTTTAGCATTGCTAAGCTCTAGCTTTTGGGATTCAATTATAGTTACTCTTCTATAAGCCAATAATTACTCAAACCAAACAAGTGCACAACACTCTAAGCCAGTAGTAATAAAGACAGTAACTTCTACTACCAATATGATGACAAGTTAACCATTTAATTGAAGAGCTTCTGCTTAATTATGGGTATCACTTATCAACCCCCCACAAAAACAAACAAAAGTAAAAATTTGATATGCAGTTCATTTATGAGGCAATATCAAGATTCTGACTTTGGTAGACAAGAAATTAGAACAGAAAAAAACCCAGTTGATTACACATGAAAGGTTATCAAAAATGTCAAAGAAGCAAACCTTTGAAAGTGAAAGGGTCAGCAAATGTTGAAGCAACTTCTAAAATTAAAAGGGTCATAACAATTTCAAAGAAGCAACTTATAAAACGAAAAGGGTTACCAAATATTTCAAAAAAGCAACTACTGAAACTAAAAGGGTCACCTTGAATAAGAGGTCGATGCTTGCTAGAGATAGAATTGGCAGAGAGTTTTAGCTAAGATTTTCAGTTGTCTGGGGAAGCATCATAGGTTTAGCTAAAGGGATATTCTTTACACTAAAATTGCATGGATGGCAGGATAAAATTACAAAGATGTCCTCTCATAGAGTTTCAATTTGTCACCCAAAATTTGTGTTCCGTTTGTAACAACAAAAAATAAGTGATGGTTTATTTTGGCAACAAAACCTTGTAAATTTTTGGTATAATATTTGACCATAGATTTGCTTATATTTGTGGCAATAACACTAAAATAACCTAAATTTTCATTATTCGTTTTCGGACAATTTTTATTCCAAAAGGTAATTGTGTTGGTCTTTCGTTTGGTGAATAATTACACTTGAGTCGTGGTTTTGGGCCTTTTGAATTTTGCAACATGTATTGAATCTAAAGTCAAATAAAGGAGGAGAATTATGGTAGATATATATTTAAGTTAAAATAGTTTAATTATAATGATTTCTTAAATATCAAATTAATTAAAAAGTATCAATTTGGGCATGCATTAGTCACTACATTAACAAATGAAATAAGCCTTAATAGAATGAAATCAATACTCAAAACATATAAACTCCAATTTTTCATGGAAATGCGGGAGTAAAGGAATAAACTTGTTCGTCATGTTTTTCGTTCAAAAAACAGAAATTCATGATTTTGCATTTAAAGAAATAAATCAATTCTAGATCTGTACACTTGGTAAGTTCACCACTCACCTCCGCCCAAAATAAAAAAGAAAAAAAAAAGATAGGGGAGGGGAGGGGGTTTGAGTGGAGAAGAAAAGTAAAAAATATAATTAAATTTTAAAAATTGATCCACAAATACACATGTAAGTAATAAATAGTCTGACACATGATGTAATGTACATATAATCGCAATTAATATACATGCTCTGTTGGATGTATTTATTATTATCCATTCCATCACGTTAGAGTGTTCAAATAAAAAAAAATGTATTCATGTTTTCTCCTCATAAGGTTCTCATTTTTCGTCTTTATTAGAAATCTAAGTCCCAAAAAATGCATATAGAAAGCTTCAATAATCAGCCTGAGAATGGCTAGCCTGGCTTCGGGAGCTATGCGTCCAAGGACAACGTAAGAACAATATCAAACAGAAAATAAAGTTGTATTGTTTAGCTTGAGAATAAAATATAACATAAGTTTTGTCAGAAATTTCTTGCGTTATAATGATTGTTGAAGTCACTATTTATAGCTAAACTTAAGAAATAAGATCTTAGAATCAAACCCCTCTTAAATGATAATAAAAGGGGCAGTTGATGAATGTGTAACGGCATGCCATAAATGCCAAAATTATGTGCAATGGCAGCCGATTTAATATTAAGGAATATTCTTTATTAAATGTCATCTGATGACAAACATTCGACCTACTCCCGTTGACTATACGCCCTTCGGGGTCTATCAATACCATTTGCAGTTGTTGCCCCCGACCTTAGTTCTTACTTGACTTGTCTACCGTCTGTCTCCGATTTCACGTGTCATATTATCATTTGGTCATTTAATATAAATCAATTTTATTCTATACACACTTTCAAACAAAAAATTTACTGCAAACGGCATCCGGCTATTATCACTGTTTCTCTCACTCAACACAACAGGCAGGCCCTATCATGATGTCATAACTAGAGCTATGTGTTCCCGAATTATTCTAGCTGCTGCAAGTGTTCTTAACTAACTTTTGGAATTGTCTTTTCTATTTATTTTTTTCTTCTGAAATATAACTTGACAAATGACACAACAAATAACAAGAATTATATCTTCCATGTTGATACAAAAGCATTTGAATAATGAGATTCAACTGAAGTTGTTTAAATGTAATAATTATTATTAAAAAAACAACTGTTTTAGAAGTCCAAAGATGCTTTAGAAGTGCTTAAATAATATGTCTAGTATCTTAAATAAAATAATAAAATGATCATTTATCCCGACGGCAGCAAGAGTAACAATACTGTTTATAATGCTACAGCAGCAAGTATAGTAAGCAAAATCATACGAAAAGAAAAAGGTGGATATGAGATAACCATAACGGATGCGTCGGATGGACGTCAAGTGGTAAAATTGACATAGATCACAATAGATTATTATCTTGAAACTTTTGTGCTCCTTAACTCTCGAAAAAGCTTGCCGGCCAAATGTAGATAAAATTTATGTTTTAATAAAAAAATATAAATTTAAAATAAATTTAAAAAAAAAAATTTAATATGAACCTGATCATGAAGGAGAGAATCCAAATTTTGTGTATGTGCAAGAGCATCAATATAGAAAGGTTACTGCACAAATAATAAAAACTAAGTCAAATAAAAATATCATATTCGATAAGAAAAAAAAAATTACCAAAAAAGTGTGTTAATATTACCGTTAGCATTTGAAGAAAGCTATGAGATGCCGTCGAAAGTTGAGAGTCACTTAAATTAGAATTGTAAAAAAAGTTTTCAATCCTACAAATAAATACAACAAATAGTATAATTGTGTAACATTATAACAGTTGGTCAATATAAAATATTCGAATTATGAACTGAAAATAAAATATGATATACCTGGTTGATACAATTCCGTTTATCGATTTGAGTTCTATCATTAAGTGTCAAAATATACTTTAATATTTAGGGCCTTTGCAGTTTTTGTCCACCTTTTCAAAATATACTCCTCTAGAATTTTACTCACTCCTCTCATCACATCAAATATTCTTATTACATAACAACAAGATATACCCATCGACTCAAACTTCATGCAAGTACAAAATATATGATCTGCCTCTGTCACCTTAACAGTATGCTCTCGAGTATGCCCATACTTGCTAACCTTATACATGATAAGAAAAATTATTTTCCTCATATTCATTCACTTTGATTATTAAAGACTTCATATATTCATCTCCAAACTTTGCAAAAATATTTGGTGTATATACCTCTAGCATGAAATAAAATTGGCACCTTTGCTTTTAATATTGGCAATCGCTGTGATGCATCACATGTATCTTGCAGCTCATTATATCTTTTATCCTCAATTGTTTTATCATAATGCTTAAATAATCATACCAAATTATAATCAAACCGCAAGTAGTCCATTAATTCACTATTCAAGCTCTCACTCAATTATGTGATATTCATGCTGCCAGAAAATATTTGCTTTATATATGCCACAAATAATTTTTCTCTCAAAGCATGTACTCCTTGCAACCATTTATAAATTCTCCTTTATCCTCGTACTAATAAATTCATTTTCTAAAATCACCACGGAAAGAAGCATCGCTTTTATAAACTTGATTGAGGCGTTTTGTTGTATTTTGTTCCATGTGTCAAACACACAATTTATGATGAACTTCAGGCATGAAAAATGAGATGGCCTTACTCATAGCAACATCTTGATCTGTAAAAATAGTTTTTACTTTTTTCCAGTGCTCTAAGAAATGTTTTGGGAGTTCATCCGATTTTTTACGTGTCTATGCTCCGAAATTATCATGCCAATAGGTCACATGCATTGGACTTCAGCACGATTCAGTTAGATAAGAGCCTGGGATATGAGGAGGAGCCCATTGCCATTGTTGATAGGTAGGTTTTCATGTTGAGATCTAAGAGGATTTCCGCGATAAAGGTTTAGTGGAGGGGCCAACTAGTCGAGGAGCGACTTGGGAGTTCGAGGAGGACATGCACAACAGATATCCACACTTATTCAGCACTCCAAGTATGATACTAGACCCATTCGAGGACGAACGTTTATTTAAGAGGTGGAGAATGTTACGACCCGACCAGTCATTATACTTTTTAGAATCTCATTTCCCTAAATAAGGCTCCCCGTATGTGCTTTGACTATTTTATGACTTGTGGGGATGGTTAACTCGAGATTTGAGAGAGTTCAGATTGAAATCACTAAGTTTGACTTCGATTAATATTTTTAATAAATGAGCTCGAACGGAATTTGATGGTTCCAATAGGTTCGTATGATGATTTCGGTCTTGGGCGTATGTTCGAATCAGGTTTTGGATAACCCGGGAGCATTTCGGCGCCTAATAGTGAGAGTTGGATCTTTAAAGGTTTTAAATTTCTTTAAATTTGGTTTGGAGAAGGTTTTGGTGTTATCGAGGTCCAATTTTTGATTTTGAGATCAGGAATAGTTCCGTATGGTGATTTAAGACTTGCACGCAAAATTTGGTGTCATCTGAGTAGTCTAAGTATGATTCGGTGCGTTCGGAGCGATTTGAAAACTTGAAGTTCATAACTTAATTCAATTTGGTTTTTGGGTGTGATTCTTGGTTTTGTTCTTATTTTACGCATTTCGAGAGTTCGAGCAGGTTCGAATTATGTTTATGAACTTGTTGGTGTAGTTGGATGGGGTCCCGAGGGGCTTGGGTGTGTTTCAGACCTCCCGGAGCCAAGTTGAGGAAATCAGATTTTCCAGTGTTGGTTTTCTTCTTCGCAAACACGGAAGGACCTTCGCGTTCACGATGAAGGAATTCGGACTGGGTGGGTTTTGTGCTTCGCGTTCGCAATAAGGAGTCGACCCAGTGCATCGCGTTCACGAGAGTCCTTTCGCGATCTCGAAGAAGGAGTTTTATGGGTTCTTCAGTTTTGCCTTTGCGAACGCGAATGCTTATCGCGATCGCGATGAAGGGTCAGGCCTGGGCAGAATGTTTTAAATCGGGACTTAGCCATTTTAGGTATTTATTGCACCCTTGGGCGATTTTGGAGCTTCAAAAAGGGGATTTCAACCTAGCTATTGAAGGTAAATAATTTCTACCTAATGTGAGTTTAATATATAGATTATGGGTAAATTTTAACATGTAAATTTGTGAAAATTATGGGTTTAGATGAAAAAACTAGGCTTTGATAAAAATGGGATTTAACCACGAAAATGGTTATGGATTTTAGTGAAAAATATATATTTGAGTTCATGAGGTTATGAGTAACAACTTTCTTTGAAAAATTCCACAATCCGGACATGTGGGCCTGGGGGTGAATTTTAGGAATTCTTCAATTAGGGTTGGGTAATCACTTGAATAGTTAGAATATGATCTTTTGAGCATATATTGATTATTTTATATAATGTTTGACCAGTTTCGAGTCGTTTGGCTGAGGGTTTAAAGCACAATCTTGGACCGAAAAAGTAGGCTTCGAGACGAGGTAAGTCTCTTTTTTAACCTTGTAAGAGGTAATTACCCCATAGGTGAATTTAATTAATATGTGCTTCTATTTGTGGAGGCTACGTACGCACGAGGTGACGAGAGTCTGTACGTAGCTACTAATTATGCTTATGTGTGGATAGTTTTAGGTTTACAACATGCTTTGTTGACACCGTTATTTGATTATGCTTACTGATTGCCTTGAATAGAGTTGAGATTGAGGATTTCAAGATTTTAATAGTTTCTAGTTGACTTTCTTGTTTTAGAAAGAATTGAGGGATATTATGATAACCGGAGAAATCTATGTTCAACCCCATCGCAAGTATATTCCGCGAGCGGGATAAATTTCCACTACTCTCATGGGAGCGTGTTGTTCGCCTCGACAGGCTAATAGATGCATCTATGATTTATGTCGTTCGACCCTCGACAGTGCACACGGTATAAGTATATATATTTGGATCGGGTCGTACGTCCTCGGCATAACTCGTGCATAATAATACAGAGAGCCCCAATTATATTTGATATTGCTTCAGTGGCTTGAGAGGTTAAATGGTTAAATGAGGAAACTGATTTACTAATTACTAATGGTGAAGGAATTATTTATTTATTTATTGTCATTTATATATCCCTTGTTTAATTATAATTTTATATATTTTTATTGTTGGCCCATAATAAGTGTCGAATCGACTCCTTGTCACTACTTCTTCGAGGTTAGACTAGATACTTACTGGGTACATGTGGTTTATGTACTCAGGCTACACTTCTGCACTCAATGTGTAGGATCTGAGGCAGGTGCAGCTGGATATCAGTCCGGCGTGCATCTTTGAATACTACAAGACTTTGCGGTGAGCTGCCTTACGAGCCCGTTCTGCAGTAGCCGAAGCCTTTCTTTTGCTTTATTTCTGTCTATTGCATTTCAGACAGTAGTGTAGTATTCTTTTGTATATTCACCTAGTAGCTCATACACTTGTGACACCAGGTCTTGGTGATTTATGCTAGTAGACACGTGATGGTTTTTGGGTTATTTTACTCATCTCACTTGCTTTCTAAATTTGATCTATCATTTTTATTAAAATCATACTTCTTATTTATGCACAAACTAAAAATCAACTATTTCAAGTCTTTAAAAAGAAAAGATCACAGAGTTAATTCATTGTTGGCTTGCCTAGAGGTAACGTTGGCACCATCACGGCCTATAGGAGAAATTGGGTCGTGACAACATGGTATCAGAGCTCTAAGTTCATGTAGGTCTCGCAAGTTATGAGCAGGCCTAATAGAGTCTTGCGGATCGGTGCGGAGACGTCCGTACTTATCTTCGAGAGGCTATAGGGTGTTAGGAAACTACTCTTTCTTTATCTCCTATCGTGTAGTTGATATTATACAAGTGTATTTCACTTATTCTCTCATAGATGGTGAGAACGCGTACGAAATATGTTCTAGATCGGGGAGGAACCGCTCCCCCTGTTGCTAGAGGCCGAGGCAGGGGCCGGGGGAGGACGCTTGCCCGAGGTAGGGGACAAGGACGTACTAGGGTGGCCCCAGCTATACCACCAGCGGATCCAGTAGAGGATCCCACCATTGAGGAGCAGGGCGGGGTGCCTGCAGTAGAGTCAACCCTAGTAGATTTCATGTCAGTACCGGGCTTCCAGGAGATTATAGGTCGTATGCTACGGTTCATGGATACTATGACCCAGCATGGTTTATTTCCAACAGACCTATTCACATCTCAGGCGGGAGGGGGAACACAAACCCCTACTGCTTAGGCTCCTGGGCATGCAACTGCTTTATATCAGACCCTAGGCACACTACCCATGGGCGGAGCCCAGCCAGTGGTAGCAACCGTACCTGAGGTCAGACCAGCTGCGGCCACGAGCTGCAGAAACTATTGGACAGATGGACTAGGCTACACCCTCCTGTCTTCGGAGGTAAGCGACATGAGAATATTAGAGTCCCACGAGGTGGATTTCACTACTTTTCAGCTGGAGGGCAGGGTCCGTAGATGGTGGCAGTCTTATCTTCTTGGTAGAACAACCGGTTCTCCTCCCTTAACTTGGGGCCAGTTCGCACATACCTTCCTGGACAGGTATATTCCACCCTCTTAGAGGGAAGAGTTGCGGTTTCAGTTTGAGCAGCTCCAGCAAGGTCAGATGTCAGTAACCAATTATGAGGCGAGATTCTCTGAATTGTCTCGCCATGCACTTATGATACTTCCTACTTAGGCGGAGAGAGTGTGGAGAATTGTTGCAGGATTTCACTCCGGTATTCAAGCCACTATGGCCCGAGAAGTTGAGATGGGTACTTCTTACCAGCTAGTTGTAGCGATAGCTCAGAGGATTGAGGGTTATCGTCAACGGGGTCGAGAGCAGATGTCACGGGACAAGCAGTTTTGTTACTCTGGAGAGTTTAGTGGTGCCCCGGTTGGGGGCAGGGTTCAGTTTATGAGGGGTCAGCCCAGCAGGCCCACATATCCAGCACCCCCGCCTCCTCAGGGTGCTCCGGTGCGACCTTATTTCAATGCCATGCCAGAGAGTTCCTACCGCCCACCAGCTATTCAGGGCTTCTCAAGTGGGTATTTAGTCCATTAGGGTCAGACTTCAGGGCAACAGTCCATCGCTCGGAGGATTTGTTACGAGTGCGGAGATCCTAGCCACATGAAGAGATTTTTCCCCAGACTTCGGGGTAAGGCAGTGCAACAGGGTCAACAACCTATAATTACAGCACCAGTAGCTGCACTAGCCGTCCGGCCGCCCATAGAAGGAGGACAGGTGGGTAGGGGAGATCCTAGAGGTAGAGGCTAGCTAGGTGGCGCTCCATCTAGATTCTATGCTTTCCCGGCCAGACCAGATGCAATGGCCTCAGATGCCGTGATCACAGGTATTATTTATGTCTATGGTAGGGATGCTTCGGTATTATTTGATCTCGGATCCATATATTCATATGTGTCATCTTTGTTTGCTCATTTCCTGGATATTACTCGTGATTTCTTGGGTACTCCTGTTTATGTGTCCACTCCAATGGGCGATTCTGTTGTGGATCGGGTATACCGATCCTGCATCATTACATCATGTGGTTATGAGACTAAAGCGGATATTCTATTTCTTGATATGACTGACTTTGAGGTAATCCTGGGCATGGACTGGTTATCTCCATATCACGTGATCCTTGATTGCCATGCCAAGATTGTTACCTTGGCAATGCCAAAGTTGCCTAGGTTGGAGTGGAAGGGTTCGTCTGTCAGCACACCTAGTCGGATAATCTATTTTATGAAGGCTCAACACATGGTCGAGAAGGGTTATTTGGATTATCTAGCTTATGTTCGGGATACTAGCACAGAGTCTCCAGTGATTGTTTCAGTGCCCGTAGTACGGGAGTTCCTTGATGTGTTTCCTTCTGATCTCCCTGGCATGCCGCCAGATTGTGATATTGATTTTTGCATTGATTTGGCTCTAGGTACCCAACCTAGATTTATCCCACTGTACCGTATGGCTCCGAAGGAGTTGAATGAACAACTTGAGGAGTTTCTAGCAAAGGGGTTCGTCAGGCCGAGTATATCACATTGAGGTGCATCAGTGTTATTTGTGAAGAAGAAATATGGGACTATGCGGATGTACATTGATTACCGCCAGTTGAACAAAGTCACCATTAAAAACAAGTACCCGTTGCCGCGGATTGATGATTTGTTTGACTAGTTGCATGGTGCTAAGGTATTCTCTAAGATCGACTTGAGATTGGGGTAACATCAGTTGAAGATTCGGGATTCGGATGTTCCGAATATTGCTTTTCAGACTAGATATGGCCATTATGAGTTTCTAGTTATGTCCTTCGGTTTGACTAAAACCTCAGCGGCGTTTATGGATTTGATGAACAGGGTTTTAAGTCCTTATATTGATTCATTCATCATCGTCTTCATTGATGACATTTTGTTCTACTCGCGCATCATGGAGGAGCACGAGCAGTATTTAAGAGTGGTGCTTCAGACCTTGCGGGAACAAAAGCTATATGTTGAGTTCTCCGAGTATGAGTTTTGGCAAGATTTTATGGCCTTCTTGGTGCATGTTGTATCAGGCAAGGGTATTAAGGTGGATCCGAAGAATATTGAGGCAGTTCAGAGTTGGCCTCGTCCTACTACTGCGACGAGGATCAGGAGCTTTTTGGGGTTAGCAGGTTATTATCGCTGATTTTTGGAGGGCTTCTCATCTATTTCAGCACCTTTGACTAGATTGACCCAGAAGGGTGCTCCGTTCCGTTTGTTCGATGATTGTGAGGCGAGTTTCCAGAAGCTTAAGACAGCTTTGATTACTGCACTGGTTCTAGTGTTGCCTTCCGGTTCGGGGATGTATATCGTGTATTGCACGCTTCACGTGTTGGTTTGGGATGTGTTGATGTAGGAGGGGAGAGTTATTGCCTATGAAGCCCCATGAGAAGAATTATCATGTACACGATTTGGAGTTGATCGCTATTTTTCTTGCTCTTAAGATCTGGAGGCATTATCTTTATGGGGTGTCTTGTGAGGTTTACATTGATCATCACAACTTGCAGCATTTGTTCAAGCAAAGGGATCTTAATTTGAGGCAGCGCAGGTGGCTTGAGTTAATAAAGGACTATGATATTACTATCTTTATCATCTGGGCAAGGCGAATGTTGTTGTGGATGCCTTGAGCAGAAAGGTAGAGAGTATGGGTAGCTTGGTATTCATTTCAACAGAGGAGAGGCCACTAGCTTTGGATATTTACTTGTGAGGTTTGAGATTTCAGAGCCCAGCCGAGTTCTTGAATGCGTTGTTGCCCAGTCTTCACCATTGGACAGATCAAGGCTCGACAGTTGGACAATCTGCACTTGTTGGTTCTCAGAGAGACGGTACTACGGGGTGGTGCCAAGTAGGTTACTATCAGTGAGGATGATGTTATACGACTCCAGGGTTGTCTATGTGTTCCTAATATCGATGGCTTGAGAGAGAGGATTTTAGATGAGGCACATAGTTCACGATATTCTATTCATCGTGGAGCTACGAAGATGTATCGCGACCTGAGGCAACATTATTTGTAGCGGCGGATAAAGAAAGACATAATTGAGTATGTTGCGAGGTGTCTAAATTTCTAGCAGGTTAAGTATGAGCACCAGAGGCTAGGTGGCCTATTCCAGCAGATGACTATACCTGCGTGGAAGTGGGAGCGCATTACTATGGACTTCGTAATTGGGTTGTCGCGGACCTTGCGGAAGTTTGATGCAGCTTGGGTCGTTGTCGACAGGTTGTCCAAGTTGGCACAATTCATTCCGGTTGTGACCACGTATACTTGAGAGAGGTTGCCCCAGATTTATATTCAAGAGATATTTCGGTTGCATGGTGTGCCTGTATCCATCATATTATATAGAGGCCTTAGTTTACTTCCATTTCTGGAGAGCAGTGCAGAGTGAGTTGGGGACTCGTGTAGAGCTCAACACAGCCTTTCATCCACAGACCGACGGGCAGTCGGAGCCATCAGTTCAGATCTTGGAGGACATGCTCAGAGCATGTGTGATTGATTTTAGAGGGCAGTGGGATTGATTCATGCCTTTGGCCGAGTTTTCTTACAACAACAGTTATCCGTCCAGCATCAAGATGGGTCGATTTGAGGCATTATATGGTCGGAGATGTCGTTCTCCCGTCGGATGGTTTGAGCTCGGCGAGGCTTAGTTATATGGTACTGATTAGTGAAGGATGCCTTGGAAAAGGTAAAGTTTATTCAGGAGTGACTTCGCACAGCACAGTCCAGACAGAAGAGTTACACGGATCAGAAGGCACGTGATTTATCGTTCATGGTGGGCGAGAAGGTTCTCTTAATTGATCGTGCAAGTTGAATTCTCGCCACATTTATTCTTCTTTTACTTTTCTTATGCTTATTCTATATGTTTTACTAGTTATGTTATTGTCATGACCCCAATTCGCCCTCCGTGAACATGTCGTGACGGCACCTAGTCCCTATGACTAGGTAAGCCTAACAATGCGGAATAACAACATAATTGCGGAATAAGTAAATAAAAGAAAGCTGAACACTCTAAGAGAAAGACTGTATATAAATGCCACTTGGCATATACAACTCAAAACAATATGGTAATCTACAACATCACCCCAAAACCCAGAAACTCACGGGAACGACAGGCTAACAGAATCTAATACATTGCTCTAACTCCAGAATATCTATACAACTGTAAGGAAGGATAAACTTTTCACAAAAAGCTGGAATAAGATAGAGACTCCTGATCTGCGGACGCGGCAGATGTACCTCAAAGTCTCTGCTATATCTCTCAACCTCGGGGATAGTGCGCCTGAGTGGAGGTACCTGGATCTGCACATGAAAAACATGCGCAGGAAAGGGCATGAGTACACCACAACGGTACTCAGTAAGTGCCAAGCCTAACCTCGGTCGGGTAATGACGAGGAAGGTCAGGGCCCTACTGAGATCAAACAATATAATAGGAATTTACAATATGAAAACAGGCGGTAATAATGAGTACAACAGTGAAATAAGACAGGTCAAACAAGGCAATAACTAAACACAAGAACAGAGTAAACCCGAAATATGTACATCATAATAACAATGGTAACAATGAGGATCTCCAGGATACCGTCCTATAGTCCTTTTCTCAACTGCCTGGTGGATCTCCCGAGATACCGTCCCGTAGTCCATCATATGTATATCCGAAGGATCTCCCGGGATACCGTCCCATGGTCCATCATATGTATATCTGAAGGATCTTCCGGGATACCGTCCCGTAGTCCATCATATGTATATCCGAAGGATCTCCCGGGATACCGTCCCATGGTCCATCATATGTATATCTGAAGGATCTTCCGGGATACCGTCCCTTAGTCCATCATAAGTATATTCGAAGGATCTTCCGGGATACCGTCCCGTAGTCCATCATATGTATATCCGAAGGATCTTCCGGGATACCGTCCCGTAGTCCATCATATGTATATCCGAAGGATCTCCCGGGTTACCGTCCCGTAGTCCATCATATGTATATCCGAAGGATCTCCCGAGATACCGTCCCGTATTCCATTATATGTATATCCGAAGGATCTTCCGGGATATCATCCCGTAATCCATCATATGTATATCCGAAGGGTCTCACGGGATACCGTCCCGTAGTCCATCATATGTATATCCGAAGGATCTCCCGGGATACCGTCCCGTAGTCCATCATATGTATATCCGAAGGATCTCCCGAGATACCGTCCCGTAGTCCATCATATGTATATCCGAAGGATCTTCCGGGATACCGTCCCGTAGTCCTACTATCAGTGTGCAAGGGGGATCTCCCGGGATACCGTCCCGTAGTCCCAAAGTAAATAAGCAGGGGGATCTCCCGGGATACAGTCCCGTAGTCCCAAAGTAAATATGCAGGGGAATCTCCCAGGATACCTTCCCGTTGTCCTAAAGTAAATAAGCATAGGGATCTCCCGGGATACCGTCCCGTAGTCCCAAAGTAAATATGCAGCCACAACAAGAAGACATTCAGATTTAAAGTGCAAAAATACAAGGCAACAAGTAATTCTAGCCCAACATACTTCACGTAGTACAATTTAAAGCAATTTAAGCAAATATGTCATTTGGGGCAGCTAGGCATGCCTTTCTAAGCTAACATAGACTATGATTGCAAGTACAATAAAATAGGTAAGAAAGGAACTCAGTCTAAATATTTAAAATAAAACCGGATTTACAACAATTAGCACAAGTACGCGCTCGTCACCTCACGTACAAGGCATTCAATTACCAAACATCACATCCTAAGGGGAAAGGTCCCCTACACAAAGTTAGACAAGTTACTTACCTCGAATCAGCTCAAAATCAACTTGAAATCACACGTTTGCCACGAGTATCCGACTCCAAATAGCCCAAATCTATTCAAATAAATTTCATATCGCAAATAACATCTCATTCAATTGATTCTACAATTAAATTCAAGGTTACGGCGCGAAATTAGGTGAAATGACCAAAACGCCCCTCAAGCCAGTATCTTGGAATCGGATAAATTTTATATTTTCAGAACTCTCGTACTCTCACGAGCCTAGCCATATAAAAGTATCTCAAATCGGAGGTCAATTACCCCCCTCAAATCCTAATTTTTGAAGAAACTAGGTTCTACCCCAAACACCAAATTTCATCCATGGAAATCCCTGATTTTTAAGTTGAAATTGTGTTAAATGATGTTAATGATTGAAAGAATTGAGTAAAAACCAACTTACAATTGATTTGGAAGAAGTCTTGTTCTTGTAAAAATCGCCCAAGTGAGTTTGAGTTTGAGAAAACATGAAAATGGAGTCAAAAATTCGGTTTAAGTGCATAGCAGGCCACTGTTGGCTTCGCAAATGCGAACAGGGGTTCGCAATTGCGAAAACCCCTGACTTGGAAATTGCAAAGCACAGTTCGCATTTGCGAACACTGAGCAGAAGGGGAGGCTTCGCATTTGCGAGCATATTGTTCGCATTTGCGATCATGGCTGTCCAGGAATACCTTTGCTTTTGCGATGGTATTGGTCGCATTTGCAATCTTGCCTGCCCAGCAATGCCTTCGCATTTGCGATGGCCTTGGTCGCAATTGCGAAGGCCTGGAGATCAGCCACACCATGAACTTATCCGTGCGATCAAATCGCCAAAATAACATCATATGCATCGAATTAAGTCTCAAAATCCATGAATCCTATCAATTTTCATAAAACATCAAATTTTCCATTTTAAGTCCGAAACACGTCAAACGAAATCCGTTTTCAACCAAACTTTACAGAAAGTGCTTAAATAATATATAAGACCTGTACCAGGCGCCGGAACCAAAATACGGGCCCGATACCATCACTTTCTAATCAGATTTCATTTTCAATTTCCTTAAATATTTTCAGAAAAAAATTTTACTCAAAAATTCATTTCTCGGGCTTGGGACCTCGAAATTGAACTCCGGGCATACGCTGAAGTCCCATATTTTCCTACGGACCCTCCGGGACTGTCAAATCATTGATTCGGGTTCGTTTACCCAAAATGTTGACCGAAGCCAAATTTACTCATTTTAATAACAAAACTTAGCATTTTTCACAGAATTTCATATTTAAGCTTTCCGGCTACGCGCCCGGACTGCGCTCGTAAATCGAGGCAACCCTAAATGAGGTTTTCAAGGCCTCAAAAGCACGAAATGGGTAAGAAAACAGGTGATGACCCTTTGGGTCGTCACATTCTCCACCCCTAAAACAACCGTTCGTCCTCGAACGGACAAAAGAAGGAAGTACCTGAGTCGGGGAATAGATGAGGGTACCGGCTCCGCATATCGGACTCGGACTCCCAGGTCGATGCCTCAGGAGGCTGACCTCTCCACTAAACACGAACAGAGGGGAAACTCTTGGATATCAACTGACGAACCTGCCGGTCCAGAATGGTTACCGGCTCCTCCTCATAAGATAAGTCCTTGTCCAACTGGACAGTGCTGAAGTCTAACACGTGGGCTGGGTCGCCGTGATACCTCCGAAGCATGAACACATGAAAAACTGGATGAACGGCTGATAGGCTAGGCGGAAATGAAAGTCTATAAGCCACCTCTCCCACGCGATCAAGAATCTCAAACGGACCGATGAACCTAGGGCTAAGCTTGCCCTTCTTCCCAAATCTCATCACGCCCTTCATAGGCGACACTCGGAGCAATACTCGCTCACCAACCAGAAAAACCACATCTCGAACCTTGCGATCTGCATAACTCTTTTGCCTGGACTGAGTTGTACGAAGCCTATCCTGAATGATCCTGACCTTGTCCAAGGCCTCCTGAACCAAATCGGTACCCAACAACCGAGCCTCTCCCGGCTCAAACAACCCAACCGGAGATCGACACCGCCTACCATATAAAGCCTTATACAATGCCATCTGAATGCTGGTGTCACAACCCACTTTCCCACACGGGTCGTGATGGCGCCCAACAACGCGGTTAGGCAAGCCAACATAAATTCTACCAAGTGTTACCCTTCCCATACGACTGATTAAACCAACTTTTACCAGTTTTAGACATTTATTTATAGGATATTGCCGGTGACATGAAAGTAAAACATCTGATACGTGAGTCAAAAGATAAACATATGTATGAAAATGCAGCCCAACAACCCAAGATGTACGCACGTGTGTGCCAGGAACTAGTGTCACGAGTGTCGCGGGCAACTATCAGAATACACCAGAATACATAAATATATACAATCCCATAGTCTGAATGAAATAGACGGGAAAATAACAAAAGGAAACTCCAAGGTGCTGCTAGGAAATCGCCAGGAAGAGCAGCTCACCGTGAAGTATAACCAACCTCGGTCAGTATCTAGCACCAGACTGATGATCAAACGTACCAACCTCCGGACTTGTAAATCCAAGTACAGAAGGAAAAGAAAATGCAGCATGAGTACATACATAAATATGTACCCAGTGAGTATCCCGTCTAATCTCGAAGAAGTAGTGACGAGAAGTCGACTCGATACTCACTAAGGTCCAACAGTGATAAAGTGAGAAAGATATAAGGAAAGTAATAAGCATGAAAGACAAATAACCAAGTGCACCAATATTTAAACATCAAATAACAATCCAAAAAAATCCACCCAGTTTGGTAACCGCCGTGGCGTACGGCCCGATCCCATCCTGTAATCCTTGTCGTGGTGTATGGACCGATCCCATCCTGAAATCCTTAATCCCCCTGTGGAGTACGACCCGCTCCCATAATATATATATACTCTCTCATCACTCTGCCGTGGCATACAACCCGATCCCATAATATAATCAATTGTCACTCTGTCGTGGTGTACGGCCCGATCCCATAATATAATCAATCATCACTCTGTCATGCCGTACGACCCGATCCCATAATATAATCAATCATCACTCTGTCGTGGCGTACGACCCGATCCCATAATATAATCAATCATCACTCTGCCGTGGCGTGTGGCCGGATCCCATCCTGTGATCACTCTTATCACACTCAAATCAAGCCAAGTATCATCACGTTCAAAGACAACAATACCAATCACTCAAGAATACAAGTCATATTTAGGCTACAATAGGGAAAAACAATGAACATGATGTGTCCTAACTACCCGTACGAAGCAGTAATAGCCACTACGTGCGGACTCTCGCCACTTGGTGCGTACGTAGCCCCCAAACAAGATCACATAGCAATCAAGGTTACCTAGAGGGACAATTTCCCTCTCACGAGGTTAGAAAGGAGACTCACCTCGATAAAAGCACTCCTCGGACCAAGGACCGGATCAAAAGATGCACCCGAACTCCGAAACTACTCCGGACGGCTCACAACTAGCCAAACATAGTATAATTAAGTCAACTTCAGTCCCAAGAAGGAGAACTAATCAAGAAATTCAAAAATTTAAGCATTCTTGAAGGTTTTCGAAATTTCAACCCCGGGCCCACGCGTTCGGATTTCGAAAATTCTTGAAGGAATCCCTTACCCAGAGTCTAAGGATCATAATTACCTAATTTATTTAGGAATTCATGGCTAAAAATGAAGTTTCACTATTTTTCCCAAAACCCCACATTTTTTTCTAGAAATTCCCATGCATTTTTAGGATAATTGGAAGAGATTTTTGTTTGAATTTGATGTTAAAAGTCAAGAAGCGGACAAGGAAATTACTTAACTGGATGGATGGAATCATGGGCAGCCCTTTCCCAAGATTGAAGGAGCTCTAATCGAGGTTGGGAGTATTAGAATTGAAGAAGAACCCAAAATTGGCATTTAAATAGGTCTGCCTCACAGAGATTTCCGCGCCTGCGACTTTGGGACCGTAGGTGCGGTCTCGCACCCGCGAGAAGTTGGTTGCCCCTACGGAAAAGGGCTTGGGACCCTGGGCTCGCACCTGCGGAGGGGAAGTCCGCACCAGCAAAGTCACTCCTGCGAAGGAAACTCCGCACCTGCGGAGTCGCGACTGCGATGAAGACTCCGCACCTGCGGCCACACCAGCAGTTGTGCACCAACAGTGGCTTCTGCTGGTTTTTGGCCTCGTGCAGGGTCCGGGAGGCCCCTGGGCCCACCCGAGCCCCTGTAAAAATATACCAACAAGTCCCAAATCATTATACGGACTTGCTCGAGCCTACGGATCACTCATAACATTGCTAAAACTCAAAATCACTATCCAATACCCCCTTGAATCAAATTAAGAACTTAAGAAATTCTAGAATTCACCTCATCGCGCCGAACGGGCCTATACTACTCCGAATGACTTCAAATTTTACAGTCAAGTCATAAATGACTATACAGAACTATTCCTGGTCCGGAAATTCTGTTCGGACCTCGATAGCACAAATTCACGTCCCAAACCAAATTTTAAATAGAAGGAAGTCCTGATTCCCATTTCGGGCGCCGAAATGCTCCCGGGTCATTAGAAACTCGAGCCGATCATACACCCAAGTCCGAAATTATCATACAGAGCTATTGGAGCTACTAGAACTCGATTCCGAGGTCGTTTTCTTGAAATGTTGACCGAAGTCAAACTTGGTCAAATAGGCCAACCTTAAGGAACCAAGTGTTCCTAAACCATCCAAATCCTTCCCAAATCCCGAACCACCCGCTCCCGCGAGTCATAAAGCACGAATAGCCGCTAAGGAAGGTTTCATTCAGGGAAACGAGGTCCTAATACGCAAAATGACCGGCTGGGTCGTTACATTCTCCACCTTTTAAACAAACGTTCGTCCTCGAACGGGTCTAGAATCATACCTGAGGTGCTGAATAAGTGTGGATATCTGCTCCGCATGCCCTCCTCGGACTCCCATGTCGCCTCCCCAGCTGGTTGGCCCCTCCACTAGACCTTTACAGCAGCAACTCTCTTGGACCTCAACTGATGGTCCTGTCTATCAACAATAGTAATTGGATCCTCCTCGTAGCCCAACCTCTCATCCAACTGAATAGTGCTGAAATCGACCACATGAGAGAAGTCGGCGTGGTACCACCCGCGAGCTCTGCCCTCTAACTGGAATGCAGTGAAATCCACTCCATGGGACGCTAGGATCCCCATGTTGTGCAGTCTATCCCTGCACCTATCAATGAAATCCTTGGCATCCTCCCCTCGCTCACCCCCGAAGACTGGAGGGCGTAACCGGGTCCATCTGTCTAACATCTTATGTTGGTCACCACCCAAAACTGGTCTGAGCTCTGGTGCTGCTGCTGCAGGCTGGGCATCATCCACGGGCAGTGTACCCGGGGTGGGATGTAATGATGTTGTCGGACCTGCGGCCTGGGCAGTAGGGGTTTGGGCTCCCCCTCCCGCTTGTGAAGTGACAGGATCTGCTGGAAATAAACCAGCCTGGGACATGGTGTCCATGAATCTCATCATACGGCCCATGGCTGCCTGAAAGCCCGACGCCGTCATAAAGTCTACGGGTGCCGGATCTGCTGGGGGCACCTCATCCTGCTCCTCTAATATAGGGTCCTCTGGTGGCGGGACCAGTATAGCTCTGGGAAGCCCTCATCCCCTACCACGGGCAGGTGCTCTACCCCTGCCCCTACCAGGGCCTCGAGCGGCGGGGGCGGCACCCTCTCCCGGATCAGGCACATGAGATGCACGCGGCCTCACCATCTGTGAGAGAATAGAAATCATGAATTTAGTAAATCATAGATTGCACGATAGAGTAAGAATATGCATAGGTTTCCTAACATCCTGTAGCCTCCTGAAGATAAGTACAGACGTCTCCGTACCGATCCGTAAGACTCTACTGGGTTTTCCCAGGACTCGTGAGACTTACATGAACCTAGAGCTCTGATACCACGTTGTCACGACCCACTTTCCCACACGGGTCGTGATGGCGCCCAACAACGAGGTTAAGCAAGCCAACATAAATTCTACCAAGTGTTACCTTTCCCATACGACTGATTAACCCAACTTTACCAGTTTTAGACATTTATTTACAGGATATTGCCGGTGACAAGAAAGTAAAACATCTGATACGTGAGTCAAAAAATAAACATATGTATGAAAATGCAGCCCAACAACCCAAGATGTACGCACGTGTATGCCAGGAACTAGTGTCACGAGTGTCGCGGGCAACTATCAGAATACACCAGAATACATAAATATATACAATCCCATAGTCTTAATGAGATAGACGGGAAAATAACAAAAGGAAACTCCAAGGTGCTGCCAGGAAATCGCCAGGAAGAGCAGATCACCGTGAAGTATAACCAACCCCGGTAAGTATCTAGCACCGGACTGATGATCAAACGTACCAACCACCGGACCTGTACAGCCAAGTACAGAAGGAAAAGAAAGTGCAGCATGAGCACATACATAAATATGTACCCAGTGAGTATCCCGCCTAATCTCGAAGAAGTAGTGACGAGAAGTCGACTCGATACTCACTAAGGTCCAACAGTGATAAAGTGAGCAAGATTTAAGGAAAGGGATAAGCATGAAAGACAAATAACAAAGTGCACCAATATTTAAACAACAAATAACAATCCAAAAAAATCCACCCAGTTTGGTAACCGCCGTGGCGCACGGCCCGATCCCATCCTAAAATCCTTAATCCCGTCGTGGCGTACGGCCCGCTCCCGTAATATATACTCTCTCATCACTCTGCCGTGGCGTACGTCCCGATCCCATAATATAATCAATCATCACTCTGTCGTTTCGTATGACCCGATCCCATAATATAATCAATCATCACTCTGTCATGGCGTACGGCCCGATCCCATAATATAATCAATCATCACTCTGCCGTAGCGTACGGCCCGATCCCATCCTGTGATCACTCTTATCACACTCAAATCAAGCCAAGTATCATCACGTTCAAAGACAATAATACCAATCACTCAAGAATACAAGTCATATTTAGGCTACAATAGGGAAAAACAATGAACTGTGTCCTAACTACCCGGACAAAGCAGTAATAGCCACTACGTACGGACTCTTGTCACTTGGTGCGTATGTAGCCCCCAAACAAGATCACATAGCAATCAAGGTTACCTAGAGGGACAATTTCCCTCCCATGAGGTTAGAAAGGAGACTCACCTCGATAAAAGCACTCCTCGGACCAAGGACCGGATCAAAAGATGCGCCCGATCTCCGAAACTACTCCTGACGGCTCACAAATAACCAAACATAGTATAACTAAGTCAATTTCAGTCCCAAGAAGGAGAACTAATCAAGAAATTCCAAAATTTAAGCATTCTTGAAGGTTTTCGAAATTTCGACCCTGGGCCCACGCGTTTGGATTTCGAAAATTCTTGAAGGAATCCCTTACCCAGAGTCTAAGGATCATAATTACCTAATTTATTTAGGAATTCATGGCTAAAAATGAATTTTCACTATTATTCCCAAAACCCCACATTTTTTTCTAGAAATTCCCATGCATTTTTAGGATAATTGGAAGAGAATTTTGTTTTAATTTGATGTTAAAAGTCATGAAGCGGACAAGGAAATTACTTACCTGGATGGATGGAATTGTGGGCAGCCTTTTCCCAAGCTTGAAGGAGCTCTAATGGAGGTTGGGAGTGTTAGAATTGAAGAAGAACCTGAAATTGGCATTTAAATAGGTCTGCCTCACAGAGATTTCCGCGCCTGCGACTTTGGGACCGTCGGTGCGGTCTTTCACCAGCGAGAAGTTGGTAGCCCCTACGGAAAAGGGCCTGGGACCCTGGGCTCGCACCTGCGGAGGGTAAGTCCGCACCAGCGAAGTCGCTCCTGCGGAGTCGCGACTGCGATGAAGACTCCGCACCTGCGGCCACACCAGCAGTGGCTTCTGCTGGTTTTTGGCCTCGTGCGGGGTCCAGGAGACCCCTAGGCCCACCCGAGCCCCTGTAAAAATATACCAACAAGTCTCAAATCATTATACGGACTTGTTCGAGCCTACGGATCACTCATAACATCGCTAAAACTCAAAATCACTCTCCAAAACCCCCTTGAATCAAATTAAGAACTTAAGAAATTCTAGAATTCACCTCATCGCGTCGAACGGTCCTATACTACTCGGAATGACTTCAAATTTTACAGGCAAGTCATAAATGACTATACAGAACTATTCCCAGTCCCGGATTTCTGTTCGGACCTCGATAGCACAAATTCACGTCCTAAACCAAATTTCAAATAGAAGGAAGTCCTGATTCCCATTTCGGGCGCCGAAATGCTCTCGGGTCATCAGAAACCCGAGACGATCATACGCCTAAGTCCGAAATCATCATACGGAGCTACTGGAGCTACTAGAACTCAATTCCGAGGTCGTTTTCTTGAAATGTTGATCGAATTCAAACTTGGTCAAATAGGCCAACCTTAAGGAACCAAGTGTTCCTAAACCACCAAATCCTTCCCAAATCCCGAACCACCCGCTTCCGCGAGTCATAAAGCACGAATAGCCGCTAAGGAAGGTTTCATTCAGGGAAACGAGGTCCTAATACGCAAAATGACCGGCTGGGTCGTTACATTCTCCACCTCTTAAACAAACATTCGTCCTCGAACGGGTCTAAAATCATACTTGAGGTGCTGAATAAGTGTAAATATCTGCTCCGCATGCCCTTCTCGGACTCCCAGGTCGCCTCCCCAACTGGTTGGCCCCTCCACTGGACCTTTACAGCAGGAACTCTCTTGGAACTCAACTGACGGTCCTGTCTATCAACAATAGCAATTGGCTCCTCCTCGTAGCCCAACCTCTCATCCAACTGAATAGTGCTGAAATCGACCACATGAGAGAAGTCGGCGTGGTACCTTCTGGAAACATGGAAAACTGGGTGAACTCCTGATAAGCTGGGAGGCAAGGCCAGCTCATAAGCAACCTCCCCAACTCGCCTCAATACCTCAAATGGACCTATAAACCTTGGGCTCAACTTTCCCTTCTTCCCAAACCTCATAATACCCTTCATAGGCGAAACCCTCAACATGACTCTATCTCCATCTATGAATGATACATCACGTGCCCTCTGATCCGCGTAACTCTTCTGTCTGGACTGTGCTGTACGGAGTCTCTCCTGAATCAACTTTACCCTCTCCAAGGCATCCCTCACCAGGTCGGTGCCATATAACTTAGCCTCGCCGGGCTCAAACCACCCGATAGGGGAACGACATCGCCGACCATACAACGCCTCGAATGGTGCCATCTCAATGCTGGACTGATAACTATTATTGTAAGAAAACTCGACCAAAGGCAAGAACTGGTCCCACTGACCCCCAAAATCAATCACACATGCCCTGAGCATGTCCTCCAATATCTCAACTGTACGCTCTGACTGACCATCAGTCTTGGGATGAAATGTTGTGCTGAGGTCTAACTGGGTGCCCATCTCACTATGCAATGGTCTCCAGAAGTGCGAGGTGAACTGAGGGCCTCGATCTTATATGATGGACATCGGCACACCATGCAACCGGACTATCTCCCGAATGTAGATCTGTGCCAAACTCTCAGATGAATATGTGGTAGCCACTGGAATGAAATGCACCGATTTGGTCAATCTATCCACAATTGCCTAAAATGTGTCCGCCTTCCGCATAGTCTGAGGAAATCCAACCACGAAGTCCATAGCAATGCGCTCCCATTTCCACTCAGGAATGGGCATCTGCTGAAGTAAGCCTCCTTGCCTCTGATGCTCATACTTAATATGCTGGCAATTGAGGCACCTAGTCACATACTCCACAATGTCCTTCTTCATTCGGCTCCACCAGAAATGTTGCTTCAAATCACGATACATCTTCGTAGCACCAGGGTGAATAGAATATCGAGAACTGTGCGCCTCTGCGCTGCCTTAAATTAAGATCCTTCTGTTTAAATAAGTGTTGCAAGCTGCGGTGGTCGGTGTAGACCTCACAAGACACCCCATACAAATAGTGCCTCCAGATCTTAAGAGCATGAACAATCGCTGCCAACTCCAAATTGTGCACAGGGTAGTTCTTCTCATGAACCTTCAGCTGGCGTGAAGCATAAGCAATAACTATCTCCTCCTGCATCAACATGCACCCCAAGACAATGCGTGAAGCGTCGCAATACACCGTGTACCTCCCAAAACTGGATGGCAATACTAGAACTGGCGTTGAGGTCAATGCTGTCTTGAGCTTCTGAAAACTTGCCTCACACTCATCCGAACATCGAAACGGAGCATTCTTCTGAGTCAATCTAGTCAATGGAGATGCAATAGAAGAGAAACCCTCCACAAATCGGCGATAATAACCTGCTAGGCCCAAAAAGCTCCTGATCTCAGTAGCTGAAGTAGGACGCGACCAACTCTGAATTGCCTCGATCTTCTGAGGATCAACCTTGATACCCTCTCCAGATACCACATGACCCAAAAATTCCACGGAATCCAACCAAAACTCACACTTGGAGAACTTAGCATAAAGCTTCCCCTCTCGCAAGGTCTGGAGCACAACTCTCAAATGCTGCTCGTGCTCCCCCAGGCTACGGGAGTAAATCAAAATGTCATCAATGAAGACAATGATGAAGGAATCAATATACGGCCTAAATACCCTATTAATCAAGTCCATAAAGGCTAATGGGGCGTTAGTCAAACCAAATGACATAACCATGAACTCATAATGGCCATATCTCGTACGAAAAGCAGTCTTCGGAATATCTGAAGCCCGAATCTTCAACTTATGATACCCTGACCTCAAGTCAATCTTGCAGAACACATGAGCACCCTGCAACTGGTCAAACAAATCATCGATGCGAGGCAAAGGGTACTTGTTCTTAATGTTAACCTTGTTCAACTGGCGGTAGTCAATACACATCCGTATAGACCCATCCTTCCTCTTCACAAATAAGACTGGAGCACCCCATGACGACACACTTGGCTTGATAACCCCCTTGGCCAACAACTCCTCAAGCTGCTCCTTCAATTTTTTTATCTCCTTAGGAGCCATACGATAAGGAGGGATAGAAATAGGCTGAGTATCTGGAGTCAAATCAATGCAGAAATCTATATCTCGGTCTAGAGGCATGCCTGGAAGGTCTGAAGGGAACACATCTGGAAACTCTCGAACAACAAGCACTGAATCGATCGTCGGAGACCCGGCGGTGGTGTCCCGCACATAATCCAAATAGGCTAGACAACCCTTCTCGACCATATGTCGAGCCTTCAAGAACGAAATAACCCGCTTGGATGCACTAACTGAAGAACCCTTCCATTCCAACCTAGGAGACTCAGGCATGGCCAAAGTAACTGTCTTGGCATGGCAATCGAGCACGGCATGATAAGGAGATAGCCAATCCATGCCCAAAATGACCTTGAAATCAACCATATCAAGCAACAACAGGTCGTCTCTGCCAAACTCAATCACACACGCCAATGGCAAGAATTGATCCCATGACCCTCCAAACTCAATAACACACGCACGGAGCATATCCTCAAGAATCTGAATAGTGCGCTCAGACTGTCCGTCCGTCCAGGGGTGAAATGTTGTGCTCGACTCCACCCTGGTACCTAACTCCTGTTGAACGGCTCTCCAGAACCATGAAGTGAACTGAGTACCTCTGTTTGAAATAATAGAAACTGGAATACCATGCAGACGAACGATCTCTCGAATATAAATCTCCGCCAACCGCTCCGATGAATAAGTAGTCAGAATCGGAATGAAATGGGTTGATTTGGTCAACCGATCCACAATCACCCAAATAGCATCATTCTTCCTCAAAGTCCGAGGAAGTCCAACCATAAAGTCCATGGTGATCCGCTCCCACTTCCATTCTGGAAGCTCAATCTGCTGAAGTAACCCCCCTGGTCTCTGATGCTCACATTTGACCTGCTGACAATTGAGGCACTTGGCTACAAACTCTGCTATATCCTTCTTCATTCTTCGCCACCAATAGTGCTGCCTCAAATCCTGATACATCTTCGCAGTAACCGGATGGATGGAATACCGCGATCTATGGGCCTCTGCCAAAATCAACTCCCGAAGCCCATCGACATTGGGCACACAAATCCGGCCCTGCATCCTCAATACCCCGTCATCTCCATTGGTCACATCTCTGGCATCACCGTGATGGACCGTGTCTCTGAGGACAAGTAAATGAGGATCATTATACTGCCTCTCCCTGATACGGTCGAATAAGGAAGACCGAGAAATCACAAGCCAATACCCGGCAAGGCTCAGAAAGATCCAATCTCACGAACTGATTGGATAAGGACTGAACATCTAAGGCTAAAGGCCTCTCAGCTACATGAAGGTATGCCAAACTCCCAAACTCTCCGCCCGGCGACTCAAGGCGTCGGCCACCACATTGGCCTTCCCGGGGTGGTATAATATAGTGATGTCATAGTCATTTAGCAACTCTAACCATCTACGCTGGCGCAAATTTAGATCCTTCTGCCTGAATATGTGCTGCAAACTCCGGTGGTCAGTATAAATCTCACAAGTCACACTGATCACGCTCAACTATGTCTAATAAAAGACTAAACGGGCGTTGCAAATATAATCTGGGGTATTATGCCCAGAGTCGATCCCAAAGGGAATTTACGTATCAATCAAGTCTTTAGAATACGCAACTATTACTCAATCAATTCTCTCAAGACTTTTTAATATAAATTGGTGATGTTTTACTAATTTTACTGACAATAATAATAACTAGAAATTACTAATAATGTGTTGTAAACAATGAT
>MDKI01143939.1:0-22050 GCA_005239505.1 Nicotiana paniculata | reverse complement strand
GACCGTTGATTTGAATTAATCAACGGTTCAGATTAATAGGTGCTTGGGCCGGGTAGGATTTTAAGTCTGGGCTGGGGTGTTTGGGCCAATTTAATCAGGTGGATTTGGGTTTAATTAGGGGCTAGAATTTAAATAAAAATGGCTAGTTGTTAAATACTCAATTAAAATGTTAAAATGCTCAATTAAAATTAATTAAAAGTAACTAATAACTGAAAAAATGAAATTGATGATTAAGAACTTAAATAAAAAATGGTTAATCAGGATTTAAAAATATAAATGACCAATTATTGGATAGTAATAGCATAAAACATATGGTTAGGCTATAATTACAATTTGTAATTATAGCCAAAAAGTGCCAATTTGACCAGTTGTGAAATAATTTGATCTTAACAAAACCAAAAATAATGTATTAGGTCAAGAAATGTCTTCGAAATCATTTGTAATGCAATTTATAATTAATTATTAGAGATAAAAATACTGGATAAATTAATAAAAATATGAGAAAATTATGGAAAAATACCAATTGTTATGAAACTTGATTTTGAAGGTATATATGCAAGTTTAAAAATAGTTTTGAGGAAAAATTGGGTATCAACAGCAGGCTTGGAGTGGCTGATTGGGTTGTTTAATGTTATCTTCAGGACAAAGAGGATGCTTGATGAGTGGCGGTGGAGTACAATGGTTCCGGTGTACAAGAACAAAGGGGATATTCAGAATTGTAACAACTATAGGGGTATTAAGTTACTAAGTCATACCATCAAAGTTTGGGAGAGGGTGGTGGAAGGGAGGATAAGGAGGGCGGTGTCTATATCGGAAAACCAGTTCGGGTTCATGCCGGGTCGTTCTACTACGGAAGTTATCCACCTTATCAGGAGGTTGGTGGAACTGTACATGGATAGGAAGAGGGATTTGCATATGGTGTTAATAGACCTAGAGAAGGTATATGAAAAGGTCCCTAGGGACGTTCTTTGCAAGTGTCTGAAGGTGAAAGGTGTGCAGGTGGCTTACATTAGGTCAATAAAGGATATGTATGATGGAACTATAACTCGGGTTAGGACTGTGGGAGGTGACTCAGAACCTTTTTCGGTGGTTGTGGGGTTACACCAAGGATCTGCGCTCAGCCCGTTCTTATTTGCTCTGGCGATGGACGCACTGACACACCATATCCAAGAAGAGGTGTCATGGTGTATGTTATTCGCTGATGATATAGTTCTGATTGATGAGACGCGAGGCAGTGTTAATGGGAGACTGGAGGTATGGAGGCAGGCCCTGGAGTCTAAAGGTTTCAAGTTGAGTAGGACTAAGACGGAATATGTGGAATGTAAGTTCAGTGACGTGACGGGGGAAGCGGATGTGAAAGTCAGGCTTGACTCACAAGTCATCCTCAAGAGAGAAAGTTTAAGTACTTAGAGTCAATTATCCAGGGAGATGGGGAGATCGACGGGGATGTTACGCACCGTATGGGGTGAGGTGGATGAAATGGAGGTTAGCGTCTAGAGTCCTGTGTGACAAGAATGTGCCACCGAAACTCAAAGGTAAGTTCTATAGAGCGGTGGTTAGACCAGCCATGTTGTATGGGATGAGTGTTGGCGAGTCAAGAATTCACATATCCATAAGATGAAAGTAGCAGAAATGAGGATGTTGAGATGGATGTGTGGGCACACTAGACTGGATAAGATTCGGAATGAAGATATTCGGGAGAGGGTAGGTGTGGCTCCCGTGGACGACAAGATGTGGGAAGCGCGGCTTAGATGGTTCGGACACGTGCGGAGGAGAATCCTAGATGCACCGGTTAGGAGGTGTGAGTTGTTGACTTTGGCAGGTACGAGAAGAGGCAGAGGGCGGCCTAAGAAGTATTGGGGTGAGGTGATCAGGCAGGACATGACGTGACTTCAGATTTTCGAGGACATGGCTCTTGATAGGAACGTGTGGAGGTTAGGGTGGTAGGCTAGGGGATAGTTGAGAGTTCTTTCTCTTTGTACCGGGTAGTCTGATAGAGTTTTTTTTAGGTTTGTTAGCGATCTATATTGTGTTCACATTGTTGTTTTGCATAGTTTTGTGTTATTGTCCTTTCACTTATTCATTGTTGTTATTGTCCTTTCACTTATTCATTGTTGTTATTTTCTTTCTGGCATCTTTTATTGTTACATGCATTTTCTCTTATTTCTTTTCTGATATTATTGTCTCTCCTATTGAGCCGAGAGTCTCCCGGGAACTGCCTCTCTACCCTTTTGGGGGTAGGGGTAAGGTCTGCATACACTCTACTCTCCCCAGACTCCACTAATGAAATTTTACTGAGTATTATGTTGTTGTTGTTGTTGATATCGATTAAGAGTACTTATCTGTTCTCCAGAAAAATTGTTGATCATTGACATCTGAGGAATACACGCAAAGTACGTACCCTACGACTAATTATATAAAATTGTTATAAACTTATAGTGATGCTTTTCCATACATAATGTATGCGTAGAATTCATCACAATGTAACTAGCTTTATGTTGGTCATTAGATTACCAATTTTTTTTTCTTTATTTGTGATTGGATCGACGATGTAGCAAGCTCCCATAAGTAAAACAATACTCCATCTAAATAGATGTCCATTTCAATTTTAAATTTCCTTTGTAAAAGGTATTATTTTCACGCATTGTTTAACGTAAACTGAATTATACAAACTTGACCCCTTGACGTGTATCATATACGTGTTCGTTTGTATGTTGCGATGTAACTTTGTTGCATAAAGTAGGAGAAGACAAGAGAAAAGCTTTTTATTTCTTTTGTAGTTTTTCATTTTTCATTTTTTAAATTTCATTTTCTTCATTATACTGTTGACGTAGGGATATAATTTAAGAAGTTGAGCGCCACTAGAGAATTGAATTTATTGCATTCATCAGTAGATATTCCAAAAAAAATAAAAAAAATTGTTACACAAAATATGAAAATGTCGAAATGTGTGTAATAGTTATTAAAACTATAAAAGAAATTTGTATCATATAAGCGAAACGTGAGAGGTTTGTATAATTCTTCATCAAACTAAACTAGTCAAAGCTAACAAACCATTTCATCATTAATACCCTTGAACAAGTAGTAGCTTTATCTACCACCCCAGTCAACAAGCTTTTGATAATAGAACGCCTCAATATCTTTTTAAATAATAGTACTGTCCAAGTCAGTTTGTGCGCATTTTGAGTATTTGAGTAATTGTGTCCACCAAAATTTGAATAGAAGGAAAAAAAAATCGCCTAGCATTTTGCATCCGCAAGAATTTGAAACTGAAACTTCATAATTCTCCACTCACTTCATTAACCACTAGTTAAGTCATACATAGAGAGCAGGAAGACCTGTCAAATTTGATAAATATAGATTAAAAATAAACACGGATGCTTTAATATCAAAATTCAATTAAAACGTTTAGGTTTCTACAGCTAATTAAGTTGATTAAGAGTGATATCAGAATATATCAAACATCATTTACACAGTTGCTATCTCTGTTAAAATTGCTTCCACCAAGTGCCCACTACTAGAAAAATTGCTCTATTGTTGAGCTTGTCTAGTTATAATCATAAGGTTATGAAAGATTAATTAATTTGGAATTTTTATACAAATAGCCGATCATATTTATTGTTTACTTTTTTAAGTCATACACATAGATTATATACAATTATACTCATATATTATACTCCACCGTTATTTTTAATTTAAGTGAATGAATGAGACGGCTATTTGGGTTAATTCTTCTTTCTTTTTTCTTTGTTCCATACTGTCATTGCATTTTAAGCTAAAAGCTTTTCGTCAGTTTTAAGCAACTAAAAGTTTCCACCATAATACTTTTCTTGCCACTTGTGATGCCAAATCAGCAAGACTTGGCACGTAAGAGATTATTTTTTCCCCCAAATATTCACAGATTCCCTAAATATTCATCAAATTTTATGCCGAAATTGTTTAAATAAACCATATACTATCGAACTTTGGAAAGAAAACATTGGGAAAATAATCTAACATTCAACTAATTGTATCATTCAACCTTTTTGAAATATGGGGACTAATAGATAATATTAAACTAATTCTAAAAAATATTTACATAAAATATATTTCTTGACAAAAAGACTATGAGTTCACGTGCCTCATAATTTGGGCAATATCACCCCTATATTTCGAGAAGAAGAGAAGAATAAATATCACATGTGTCCTATAAACCACTTCTTCCATTTATTTTTACTTGTCCACTATACTAAAATATATTTACACTTTTACTTATTCATTTTAGCAAATCAAGAGAAAGACAATCTTTTTTTTTCTTGCTTTACCCTTATTATTAACTACTTATTTCCCAAATTATTTTTTCAGAATTTTTTAAAATACTATCGTTATTAAGGATTATATAGTAAAATACATGCTATAATTATTATTTTTTAAAGAACATGAAAAGTCGAAAATGGACAAGTAAACAAAGAAACACATGACATTTCCAGTTTGATAATGACCATCAAGCATATATGGATTATACTTGCAATACACAAGGTAAGGCCTAAGATACATTGTCAACCATATCTTTCATTCCGATTTGTCTAGATTTATAAGATTCGAGTGAAGAATAATAAATCAATTATTAAAATTTTGTTGTTACATCTTTGTTGACTTTGATGTTTGCATCTTTGCTTTCTTAGATATATTATTTTTCAATTGATTTCCCGTGAAAATTTATGATGATGTTGTTTTTGTTTTCCCTTTGTCTCGTACATTTTGACTTTGTGATTAGGTTGAAGGATCACCTTTTTCGAGGGGTAAATTGTTACTTGGAATAATATTTTTGAAATAAAGAAACATCTCTGAACTCGTAATGTACACGAAATCAATTTTATAGTTCAGTTAAGCACTTGGTATTGGAAATATATGGACAAAATAGGTAAAGAATATTGAAACTTATATAATTTTAGGATATGGAAGAACTAGTAGTAAACATAAAAGACTATAAAACGAAATTTTGGAGCATGAAAATTAAAAAAATTATTTTCATTTTAACGTCATTAGTTAAAAGTGAGAGTTTTTTCCCCTTCTAAATTTTGTAAAGACAACAAGTGGTTTTTTTTTTTTTTTGCTTTAAATAAACATATCTGTATATTAATACTAATTCAAGAATTAATATGGCTCGTGAAAGTTTTATTTTAGTTTTATCTATAAGGGAAAGGAGCACATGACAGAGTAGTGATCATTCGACACAAGCACACAGCATTGTAGTGAAAGAAAAAAAAAACGTTTATCTACGTTCAATGTTTACACGAAATTATTATTAAATTATATTCAAGTATATATCGAAGTAGAAGTATAATTAGTCAATACTTAGGCCTCATTTGTTTTTTTAAGATTAATACGTCTGAATTTGACACATCTGAATATGAGGATGTGCATTAAAATTAAGAAATCTAAATCTAAATACATATCTGAATATATTAAGATGCGTATAAATAATTAAGATTGTTTGATTTTTAACATCTGAATGTATATAATTTATCTTTAATTGAAAATTAATAAACATAAAATTCAAATGAAATACTAACTAATCTAATATTCAATCAATAAAATACATAATTTTTAAAAATATGATAGGTGTTGTTGGTGATGGCAAACGGGTGAATGCTGACTAGAGGCGGTGGTTGGTGGTAATTTTGGTTGATGATGGTGATTCATACTAATAGCTAGTAGTAATTGGTAGTGGTGGTGACTATGATTGAGGATGATACTGGTGGGTGGTGATAGTTAATAATGGCGAGTGGTGTTAGTAATTGTGATTGAGGAAGGTGGTGGATGGGTGGTGGTAGGTTATAATGATGGGTGGTGCCGGCTGTGGTTATTGATGGTGATGGGGTGGTTAGTTGTGGTAGTTGAGATGAATGAGTGTTGATTGTGTGTGAGAATGATGATGGTCGGAGTGGTGGTGATGGTCTATAATGGTGGCGGCTATGATTGAGGATGATGGTAGCGTGGTGGTGGTGGTGATGGTGGCGGCATGGTGGTAGTTGATAATGGTAGGCGGTGGTGATAGTTAATAATGAATATGTGATAGCATCTTAATGAAATGAAGTCGCTGTTATAGATCTTAATTGTGCAGACCTATTCAGACCCCTTAAGTGGTTGTGAAGTAAAAAAACAAACACACTTAATGATTAAGATTTGAATAAATTAAGATTTAGACTTTAAAAACAAACGACTTAATGTATGAGATCTGAATTATTAAGATTCAGACATTCATTGAGTGTAAACAAATGAGGCCTTAGTCATGCTTAATTATTAGTATAGATGTATGTAAAAAAAATGGAAAGAAATGAAGGTGTTGCGTATGTATTTTATTTTAAAATTTTATATCAAACTCATGAATACATATGTATAATAAAAAGGATGCTCGTTTAATTTCTATTGGAAACAGCCTCTCTATCTGTTAGGTGAGGGTAAGGTCTACGTACAGACTATCCTCCACAGACCTCACCTGATGAAAACATACTGAGTTTATTGTTGTTGTTGTTATATGCTCGTGTAGTTGAAAACCCGATACTAAGTTAAAAGAATCCGTATGTATTATCCTATATTTGTAACTTTAGTTTTGCCTAGCTGTCCTAATTAAAATTGTGACTTTGGTTTACCTAGCTGTCCTTCTGGATATAAAATGAATCCAAAGAGGAGGGAAAAACAAGCAAATCAAACTTAAGAAGAAGAAAAAAAAAGAATAATTTTTTAATTGTCAGCCTTTGATATAGCCAGGTAAGGCAGTAACCGCATATGTAAACTGTATCTCCCTATCCTTAAAGTAGGTGTTCTCTCTCTCTTATCAGACAATGACCTGGAATATTGATTTTAATACTTCTGTCACATTGATAGAAGAAACTAAAATATATTGAAAAACCATCCCTTCAACACACACACACGAGCAGAAACCGTCCCCCTCTCCATTTTTTGAGTTGAAATGAAGTCATAATCTGAAGAAATAGAGCAACCCCTTTTCAAAGTTTGCAACTTTTCACTTCCAAAATTCAAGAAAACCAAAATAAAACATTTTTAGAGCAGTTACATTTTCATAAATTGTTACTACAAGTTTCAGATTCTTGTTTGTTTTGCAAGTGTTTCACTTTCTTTCCCAAGATTCTCTCAGATCCCTTGAATTTAATGGACTTGTGATCTTTTTATGGTTGTTTAGGTAAGTTTATACTAGCATTCAGTAGCAAACTGCATTTGTTGTTCTTTGTATTTAAGTATATGTTTATATATGTTGGTACATTATGAGCGTCTTGTGGGAATTTAGCACTGTGAAAATGGGTTCTGGGTTTTTGGGGTTTGGATTTGCAGCATTGAATCTTGAAATGAGAAAAAGATTGGATCTTTTTAATTGGGTTTTGAGATCTAGTAGAGTAGTGTGTCGGTCTACTGATTTTGTCGTCTTCTGGTACTGTACTTGGATTTGGTTTTTGAGTTCTTTGTAATTTGGGATTGACTCATTGTTGATGAATAGTTTTGATTTTTAGGGTGCTTTTACCTTGTTTAATTCTCAGTTCAGTAGAAATGGTATTGACTTGCTTACTGAGAGAGCCAGTAAAAAGAAAAGCCTGAGTTTTTTATTTTGTGTGTTGTTAGTCTCTCTGAAGACCAAAGTGGTTGGAATAACACAAGGTATTCTTTGTAATATATGAGAGTTTGTAGGGTTGTGAGACTTGAATTTTCGAAGTTGAGTTTTTTTTTGGTAGTTGTAGCATTGCTTTTAGTAATCTTTTATATACGATTTGCTGTCTGCGGGATTGGTTGTATTGTGGAGATGAGACTGTATGTCTTGAGAGCCTACCATTGGGGGTTTAATTATACTTTAAAAACCTTTGATTTCTGCTTGTGTAATCTCCATTCACGAGGCATTTTCTGTTTATGGTTTTTACTTGTAGAATTGTGGTTGCAAATTTGAAACATTATAGAGCATGATGGATGTTGTCAATAACATAGCTGTTTCTGGAAACGGGTTGGGCTTTGGAAATGGAGTTCACCAACTTCCTGAAGTTGTTGCTGGCATACCAAACGGGATGCCTCATGCAAGTTCCAGTACTGAAGAACTAGAGAGGAGTTTCCAGAGTACAGAGGTATTGAATGATAGTGAAACAGTTGACTCTTCTGTCCAAGAGGTCAGTCGTGAAGCTATGACAACTGCAGAAAGCAATGCTGGTGTCAGTTCCGAGGTAAGGGGGTTTGTTCCATTCTTTTTAAACTTACTCAGGACATTTTGACACCACAGTTATGTAATCACTTATTTACTTGCAGGAACATGAAGCAAAAGAATCTGATGAGGCGAAGAACAGTAAAGAGCGAAAGGCTCCAGGAAGGGCAAGGAACACTAAGAATTCAAGCCCTAAAAATGGCACAGCCAAGAAAAGTAAAGATGGAAAAGATGCATCAAATGGTACCCTTGCTTCCAAATCGCGTCCGAAACAGCCATCTTCCACTGATGCGCAGAGTAAATCATTCAGTGACAAGAAAACTACTGAGTACTATTCAAAACCTACTTTGGCTCATCTAAATGTTAATCGTGCAAAGGTAAATGTTTTAGGTCTAATTTATAGTGTACAGTTATAGACATACAGTCCAGAGTAACCACAATCTGAATTTCAATATTGCAGCTTCCTCTGCTTCTGTTTATTGTTATCAATATCATATTCCTTTTTTGCTGTCTTCTAGCAGCAACCAGGCCATGCTGAAGTAGTATCAGCTTCTCCAAGTGCTGCCCACTCTGAAGGCCTTAAGTATGTCCTATTGCTCATTTGCTCTTGTAGTTCCATACCTGTTGCATGGAGGCGAAACATTTTTGAAAGATGCCAAAGTCCCTTGTTGCTTATTTATGGATAACTTTTTCCCCAGTAAGGTTGTGAACTATAATTTCGTTACTGCAGGGAAACAACAAAACTGAAGCCTTTGAAGAAAGCGCCCCCTAATAAAGCTGATGGAAGTGCGGAATTATCTTCGTATCCTCAATGAGTTTATACTTTTTCTTTCTCTTTACTCCTTTGCTATGGAGTTCTTTTTATATTAGCGTCAAAGGATGAAAAATCTTTCAGTTTATCCTTAATTACTTCATAGTAGTCCTACTGGTGCATCAGATGCCAAAACTCGCAAAGTAGGTAGTCTTCCAACCTACGATATCAATTTCAAGTGTGATGAAAGAGCTGAGAAAAGGAAAGAGGTTAGCTCTCTGCTTGCGTTGCTGAAGCTTGTAATATATGCTTGATTGTCTTTCACCGTGAAGTCAACTAAAGAAAAATTAATTTGTGGCATTTGGACAGTTTTACTCCAAGCTTGAAGAAAAAATCCACGCAAAGGAAGTTGAGAAGAGTAATCTGCAAGCCAAGACTAAGGTGTTGTGACTTTTTTCTGCTTCTGAATCTTGAAGGCGTACAACATTTCTTGTTATAGGGTTATCTTGTAGCATTTTCCATTTATTTTCTTGCGTTTCTCTAACAGGAAACTCAGGAAGCTGAGATCAAAATGTTAAGGAAGAGCTTAAAATTTAAAGCAACTCCCATGCCAAGCTTTTATCAAGAACCTGCTCCTCCAAAGGTGGAATTAAAGAAGGTAATTTTGTATTATTTTGTATGTCACGATGCCGAGAAATACTTATTCAATGATTTTAGACATAATATGTTGAATATCTAATGGTTCTTTAGCTCAAAATGATTTTGTTGCTGTTCCTGAGCTCCATATAGTTGATATTTGGGTTCGTGTAATAATATTTTGATAAACTTCATTTGCTTTATCCTGAAAATGTGTTATGATACACATATTTTAAAAAGTAATATATTTGGTATCAGGTAATGCGGAGCACTGATTTTCTTGTGAAGCTCTAAAATTTAGTAAAAGAGCTAGGTTCAAGTTCACCTTTAGCTGATCTTTTGAAAACTTTCAACTTGACATTCAAACTGCATGCTCTTTCGAAATATGATGAATTACACAAAGAAATTGCAGTACCACTGAGCTGTGTAAATAAACCCTTAGCTATCAAATGGTTAAACTGGGATATAGCTTGGTAGGCCGGGAGTTCAGTGTCTTGACTTTAAAACCACTAATGGCGCATTGCCCTTGATACATTTACGTATAAACTTTCAACACTACTGAGCTTCTAAAAGAAAGCCTTAGATATCAATGGATAAGCTGGATATAGCTTGGCGAAGTTGAGAGTTCAGTTACTTGACTTTTAGACCACAAATGGCACATTTCTCTTGATACATTTATGTGATGATTGACTTTATTGGGATAGAGCCAGCGGAACTTCATCACCATTTCTACTGATATCATAAGTGCGTAGTATGATCAAGAAAAAAGAAGTGGTTATTGATGCATGATATTTAGTGAACTGTGAAGAGCACACCCGTGGTTGTTGACATTGCGTCTGATTCAGTAAATCTTAGACTAGATAAATTTTCTTTTTGCGGCATTTACTTAAATTTTCTTGGAAAACGCTCGCTTTTTGTGCTATAAACTCTACTACACACATCCTTAATCACCATAACAACCGTAAGTTGGAGTGCCTCCATCTATTTAACTTAAGATTAGGAAATTTCAAAGAAGAGTCAAGTAGGCAAACCTATGGTGAAAGCTAGCTTTCTTAAGTTGGTGGTACAAGAAGATTTAGGAGCTCCCTACACTATTCAGTTGGCAAAGAAATGGAGTTGGGCAGCTAGATAGTACCACAGAAACGCTTCTATTGGCTGTCAAAGATTTTCTCTTTCTGCAATGTTAAGCAAAAGTTTTGTGGGATTTCTGCAATGTTAGCTGACCCAACTTGTTTGAAATTGAGGCGTAGTTGTTGTCATTGTTCTTGTTGCAATGTTAAGCAAAAGTTATCTGTACTGAAGGGAAACTCAAGTATATGCATCTGACCCTATTAATTTTGTGCATGTAAATTTTATATCTATACATGTGTAAATATACCAAGTTCTGTTACGTGCACTTGTTAGGGGTATGTATCCAGTTGTGTTGTCAGTGCAGTTTTTTGCCAATACTAAGTGTATTTTGATAAACAGTATGAATACCCTTACAAATGTCAGTACGTCAAGATAAATGAAGGATTCATGTAACACAGAACAAGGATAATTACATGACATTATTCCGGTTAGAATTGGCTGTAATGACATCTATCTGTTTCTTAATCACTAGCTCTATTAGTCTGGATATTCATAAAAGATCAGAAAATCCAACTCATCTTTATTTATAAGGATTCAACTCCAGGGATCTTACTGTGAAGATACTAAAAGATCATTGTTACCTCTGAAAGAAAAGAAAGAAGTTATTCCGTGTAGCTATCAGATTACCCAAGTTGACAATACTAAAAGATGCAATATCCCAAGCAGGATTTTAGCTTGCACATCACGGAGATGTAGTGTGGCCGTGTTGGTATTCACAAGATTGGTTTGGACAACAGAGTGAATGCTAGAACCTCATTGCTGTGATAATCTCAAGTACCATCAAGTCTTCTAGGCTTATCTAGCTTAAACCGAGTTTGCTGCCTTACTTTTGCTAGTCATGCTAGGATGCTAGACTCCAGTCATTTTTTTTTTCCTTTGTTTGAAATATTAACTCTAAGACATGTCATGCTTTCAGCTAAAGAAATTTCCTAATATTTGCTTTATTCTTTTCTAACTAGTTTTGTATATGTACACTTGATGTTTCTCTAACACCTTCTGTCACTATCTTATGATGCTAGATTCCACCAACAAGAGCTAAATCCCCCAAACTTGGGAGGAGAAAGAGCTCTCCCACCAAAGAAGGAAACAGCGAGAGTGTCATGCGCCCAAGTAGGTTAAGCTTGGACGAAAATGCATCTCAAAATGATCCCGTCAAAGGGCATTTTCCGCTCAATTTTAAGAAGCCTCAAAGGAAGTCACTTCCAAAGCTACCATCTGAGAAAACCAACTTATCCAATGAAACAAGAAAGCCTTCTATTCGCAAATCTAGCTTATCCAAGAAATCAACTGAAGCTGCATCTCTGCCGAATGCTTTACCCAAAGAGATGAGTGAAGTTGCTTCTCAACCAAACAACCAACTCGAGCAAACTACTGAATGCGAAGCAGATGTTCAAGAGTGTGAGGTTGTATCAACTGTTGAATCAAGCCAGCCAGAGACTGTAGTTGAAGCTCAAATAGAGACTGATCTGGTGGAGGAACACGTTACAGTCGAGCACTAAAAGCAACAAGTTGAATATATATATTGATGGAGCAATCTTCATTCCCTCTTTGCTTAAAGTAGTGCAAAAGGTATGAATAAGATTTGGTTTATCTGAGAAATGAATGCACTGAATATTTTAGTAGGCAACGTCTCCATTTTGTCTATAGTCAGCAGCAAGGTCAAGTTTCTAGTGTTCTGTCTTCTTTCAAGATTGTGGTCATTAGAATTGCAGGTTGCTTGCAGCATTATAAGGTTACAATTTGAGCAATTCCTTTAAGCTAATTATCGTCAGATAAGCTTTTCTGTTACCTAATGTTGAGTAGCCAGAAATCCTTAAGAATTTTGTCTGTTCTAGTAGTCGATTATCCAAGTACTTTTCAGTTGTATAAACCTTGGCACGGCTTGGTCATGTATTGACTGTTGAAACTGCTCTCTTGAACCAAATGGTTGTTGTTGTTTATTGAGGCGTATTTATAAATTACATATACCTTACATGATGTTTTAGCTCTGTTTAGGTATTATGAAACTTTACTACATCTACTTTTTTTTTCTCCGTTGCTCAGTGTTGTCAAAGGCACGCTTAGGCCCTAAAGCAAGTCTCAAAATATGTTAGAGCGCTTCACATCGCTTAGTGGGCGTTTTAGCCTTGTCATCAAGGTTCTTAGGCATACTTTTGTTTGCCAATGAACGTAATCCTGAAGAGGCAAACTTAAACAATTGATATTTCACTTTATTGTAAATCAAAACGTTCAATTTCTTTATCCATATATTTGTTATTTGTACTTATAATTATTAGTTTTGGACTACACATTTATATTTGTATTTTTTTTCCATTTGTGTCTGTCTTCGTTAAAGCCCACGTTTTATTTCCGCTTTGCGCTTAAAAGCCCCGATGTACCTAGAGTTTTTTTTTTGCGCTTTTTGCTTTTGATAAACTGCCCTTGCTAAACTTGGTGGATAGAGCTATCGACTACCTATGTTGGTGAGAGGTAGCAGATAGTCGACACTGTTTTTATTAGAAGGAAAAATATTATTCCTTTCCATAGGAAAACCACAATTGTGGATCTCTTCCCCCTATAGAATTGGTAAGCTGTCCCTTTTAATCTGTATGGCGGATGTCATCCGAAGAATATCGTTTAATGGGATTGATTGACATAGATAGAGATGATTGGACTTTATTGAATAGCTCCAGCCTACAACAAGTTGCCTACTGTTGGAGCTATTACTAAATGGCTGGAAGAGTCGAAATGTAAACATTCAGTAGTTCAGTATAATCATCTCAATTATTTTGATGCAATCCTGTAAAAGAAAGGGATATACTAATCTAAAATTGAGTCAATAAGTCAAGTTTTAATGTACTTTTGAAATGGTTTTCAATAATTAAATGTTTGGCACAATTTATGAAACTTATGTTTAGAAAAAGATGTTCTCATAGCCTAACCATACGCTACCTCGTTAATATTCTGCAGACTCAACGTATAAACAGTTCATGGTTAGAAATTCAAGGTGTTAATACATAATAATATTAATATATAGGTGACAAAGGTCTACGTTGAATGCAGGTGAAAAATAAAAAGAAACTTTAGAAAACTAAACCATATGTTTACATGGAAAAATAGTTTTCATCCTACATTTTTATCTAAGAGTCATTATTAAGACATTTCTCTTATATTTTGCAGACTATTGTTTGAATATACCTTTTATTACCATACTATAAGGCTCTACCATTTTAATACATTGGGATAGTCAATCTGGTGAGATTTGTCTCTTAAATAAAGCTCATTTCTCTCTCATCACATATATTATACTGCTTGTTCACACTCTGGGTACGTCTTTAAATCATATACCGATAATGTAAAAAATCTTTGTAATGGAGTATTATTATTTTGAATAAAATTACTCATGAAAAGTCACACTTCATTACACTTATACTGACAGTGGATATGAATTAAATACGGTGATAAATCTACAGTAACTAATCTTTTGTACGATTGATATGTGATCAAATTTAGTAACTAGTACTATTTTGTACGATAAAAACCAAGATGATATTGAGCAAAATGACAAAATTGTCCATGATTTATCACAGGGTATTGAAGTAACAAAGCTATACATACAATATAAATGCAGATGTGCACACTGCCAGAAATTATTCCATTGACATTTTTATAGCAAAATGACATGAATAAGGTTCTCAAGTGAGACTGAAGCTTTGGCAGAGCAACCAATCCATCATCTGGAAGGACAACACATCTTCCTAAATGCACCTTTTTAAGGTGAAAAAGAAAGTTAAAAGTTATTCTGAATTGTGGAATCACCTGGACATTCTCTGCTGTCTCAATTTCCCCCTATATAATTCCAACTCATCCATTTCTCCTTCACTAATGCATTTTGGATCTTGAAATTGCTTGTATATTAAAGAAGCATATGCTTAATCTTTAATCTTCTCCTAACTGCAACAAAATGGAGAGCATTTCCAAAATAAGAAAGAAGAAAAAGATATTACATCAGAACTGAGGATGTACTCACTAGATGAAACAATAAACAACTAATCAGGTACAAGCATCTACAAAACCACTTTATATTTATGAATAGAGATTCAATTCTCTACCCTTCAATGTATCTAAATCAGCCAAGGCTCATTGTGCTTGACTTTTAGCCTGACTAATATCTATAAATTAGCCGAAAAGGGCCTCTCTGTTTTTGAGATGATAACATGTCGAAATGGAGGCACATTTGGTAACAAATATTTCGTTTTTCTTCTCAACAGGGATGCTGTGATTACACATGGCTGTTTGAATTTGTTTTTGGATTTGGCTTCTTCAAAACTTGCAAAACACAAATCCAGCCAGCTGAGAATGATGAATTATGCAGCTGTTTAATCATAAAGCCCCTCTTGTTCCCAGACATCGACAAGAAAGTCTACCATTTCCTGATTTATAATTAAAATGCAGAACAGTCAGGAACTAGCTATGAGGAATACGGAAACAAAAAACTATTAAGCTAATTTGATTACTAACCGACAAAGGAATTGGTTGAGGGAAACGCTTATTGGTCCCTAGCAAAGTTTCGTAACTTGTATCAAAACTGCAATTTTATGATGGTAGAATAGACTTGTTAAAAATGTATATGTACAATTAACTAATACATGATAATGTGCAATAGTTGAAATTAGTAGCACGATACCACTAATTCAAAACCAAATTGTTTCAGGATTGTGTCGAAGGAATAAGAGAACCCCTAGAAAATAGTTGCCAGCAGAAACTACCAAGTCTAAAGACTTGAAGTTTCAAAACAATGGCCTGTAGGGGCCTAAGTCATTTTCTTTCTTTCCTTTGTAATTTTTTCCTTTTAGTCAAAGAATCTTCATGCTTAGACTTCCAAATTTGTGAAGAAACATACCCTAATTTGGGTTCTCCAACTGAAGCACGCTTCTGTGATGTTTTACTTCCACACCACTGTTGCCTTGTTTGATTCCAAAGAAATAGACCTGCTCCAGGCAATGTTTAATTCAGTGATACATAAAGAAAATACAGAGAGCATTAAACTTATTAAACTGAGCAAAGATCAATGGAACAGCACAAGAACATGCTTTAGAAGCTTAGTTATGCTCTCTCCAGTCTATGTCTTAAATAGTGGAATTTCTGCAAAGCCCATAAGCCCTTTTTTTAGCCGATAAGTAAATTAGTCACTCCTGGAAAAATGAAAGCTAATTAAGATCCCCTCCCCCTTTAAAATTAAAGGAAATAACAAAAAAACACATTGAGCTGACTTTTCGCGCATCAAGTGTTTATGACATTTTGGGTCAACCAATAGAAAAAAGGTGAAGAAATATGAACATTTACAAGAAAACCCCAATACAAAGCTATTTTTTGGCCCATTCATTGAGGCAGTTTGAAGGGGAGCCTTGCAGCAATGTAAATTTGTCTCCGTGTGACTATAGTTCACGTTTCGAGCCATGGAAGCAATTACTAATTCGTGCATTAGGATAGGTTGTCCACATCACATCCCTTGGGGTGCGACCCTTCCCCGGACCCTACGTGAATGCGGGATGCTTTGTGCACCGGGCTACCCTTTCCATTGAGGCAGTTTGGCATAACAAAAATAAATTAGCCTGTTTGGCCAAGCTTTTTTTTTTGCCAAAAGTGCTTTTTTTGGCCAAAAGCACTTTTGGCCAAAAATTGAGGTGTTTGGCCAAGTTTTTGGCAGGAAAAAAAGTGTTTTTGAGGAGAAGCAGGAGCAGTTTTTGAGAAGCAGAAAAAAGTAGCTTCTTTCCAAAAGCACTTTTCTGAGAAGCACTTTTGAGAAAAATACACTTAGAAGCAGTTTTCAAAAGTTTGGCCAAACACTAATTACTATTCAAAAGTGTTTTTCAAATTAATTAGCCAAACACAAACCGCTTCTCACCAAAAGCACTTTTTTTAAAAGTACATTTGAGAAAAGCACTTCTCAAAATAAGTTGATTTTAGAAGCTTGGCCAAACAGGCTATGAGGCAATTGGGATCACTAGGTGGGTCAAAGTTCAGGAGTTCCCCTTAAAAGCAAGTCAAGTCAAGAAATGTACTATCAGATATTCTTTAACTTTTTCGGTAGCAATCCGAGGGAAGTACCCTGCCAAGGGTTATCTACTCTTCCAAATTGTCATCATGATTTTTTGCCTTTGCATTTGCGTGCAATAATGAGATGTCACTGATTCCCATGCAGGATTAGTTGCTACTGGTAAACAATTAGGGGGATTCGTATCAAAACAAAAGGAGATAAAAAGATCACTTACCATGATTTACAAATTCTGAAGTAATGTTCGTGGTGCCAGAGTTACTGTGAGTATCAAGGGCTGGATTTGAAGTACTAATTGATGAGATGCTTCTCTGGGAAGGAAATGTGCTATTCTCCATCTCACCCGCACTACTGCTCCAAAAGTCGTCTCTTAAATTAGCTTTCCTCAACCGTTGGCTCGGAACTTTCAGTCTCTTGGATGGCCTATCTGCTGAAACAACATGGGGAGATTTCATACAGCATCCAAGACAACTTCTGCTCTGTTGCAATCGGGTTTATAACCATTGAAATTGATTAGTGGGGTAAGAAACTTTGATAACTTAGCTCCAACTAAATTCAACATTCTAAGTTTGGAACCCATTTCAGAACTACCAAGTGCTCAGGGAAACATAAATTGTGTCAAAGCATGCACATGCACTGTTCTGCAATCTTTTAGAAAGGACACCTGAAATGCTGTGGCGACTACATAAAGCAACTGACAATAGTTGATTCAGCTACAAATCCATGGACAACCTAGTAAGGCCATAATAGGGGCATGTTACAAATGTAAGCTGCAGATGGGCATGAACAAACCATCGGCTACCATTAATCAAGTCACCAAAGAGTAGTGGCGTACACAAATAAAAGTACAGGAATCTATGGTCCCACAAACAATCACAAACATTGAAAACTTCAAAATCCAGGTATCAAGAACAACAAAGGATCTAAGAAAACTGATAACTAAATGCATTTACAAATTACAAAGTTAATAGGAGTAGTTATTAAATTCTAGGTATTGATCTCCAAAAGTGATTACTTATAGTTTCAGCACAAATCCTGCACCAAATATAAGACATAGGACAAAAGTAAACTCTTACATTACAAGAGCTCTGCATTTTTTCTTCAACTTTTCCATCACCAAACCAATAAGGACTCGAAAATATTCTCCAAAATACTAAAACTATGAATCCATGAATAACAACTATTATACATGGGTAGATGAAAGTTTTTCACGCTGTAGCTCAACAAGATAATTTTTTTAATAAGTAGCTAAAAAGAAAATTACATGCAGAATGTGTCCTCCAAGCAAGAAACACCTTAACACAACAGGCAACAAACAACAACAACCCAGTGGAATCCCACAAGTGGGAACCTGATAAATGTGATAAAGGAACCAGCTCATTTCTGTTTTATGCACTTGCTTAGCCTCTAAGCAAGTAAAAGATTCCAAATCACTAATAAAAGCCAAGAGCTGCAATTTACATAGGTTTGCTTAGCCCAGTCTCATTTTCTTTAATTTCAAGAATAACAAAACTTTCCCTTTTTCTTTCATCATCCGCGCCTAAAGGCAGATCTAGGATTTTAATGCAATGAGAACATAATATATTCATTGCCACCTTATGACCGTAGTTACAACTTACAATCTTAGCAAAATATTCACATAAACTTTCAGACACACCTCATATATATGGTTCAAGCTGAAGGCAGTAGTATTACATCCCTATCCGCAGGAGCAAATACAAAACAACAACAACTACTACTACGCCTCAATCTCAAACTCAAGTTGGGGTCGCACTTTGCTCCAATTAAGTTTATCTCAGGCCAATATTATACAGCAATAAAGATAGAAATAGAAAATGAATACAGAAAACATCCCGGAGTGGCAGATTCAATAAATTATAGTTCAGAAAGACACATAGGGAATGAATCGAGTTACTCACCCCATGCAAGCCAAGATACTGGATATCCAAGATGCAACTGATCTACAAAGTTGCATTTACAAGCAATAATCCGGCAAAATAACAAATACAGTAGTAGGTTTTTCTCAAAGCTTATATCAACTTTTGGACCTCCAATATGGAAAGAAAACACATCCCCTACCTGCAGTAGAAGCTCAAAATAAGTGCAAGAATCAAAACTTTCCCTAATCAAATCAGTTAAGGTCGACTATAAGAATCCCTTCCCTTGTATTCATTCTACTCTATTCAGATCAACTTTATTGGATAAATCCTCTATATCCTACATATAAGTCTTTGAAACTGAATGCAGAAAACTAAAAGGCAACAAAAAGTTGTCCTTTTTTTTTTCTTTTTATTACTATTAAGTCATGTTAATTTCTCTGAAATAAAGAAGGAAGGGGATTTTTGGAATTCAAACCTATGGAAAATTGCCAAACAGATTATGGGATGTGATTTTCTTGCCCGTTCTGCAAGTCTTGATCTTTGAGTCAATAATTAAGCGCTGAAAAACAAAACAAAAGTCGAATTCTTGATGGGTTTTTTCTCCTCCCTCTCTTTCTATTTGCCTTGTTTCCTAGATTTGCAGATATATTTGTAAAAAATTGGGGACACGTAAACAGTGCAGAAAAGGGAGCAGTTGTGCTGAGCTGCTGGTGTGGCCAATGTCGCCGGGTAAAAGCTATCGGTCTTTAATACGGTATAAATTTATTTTCTCTCAAAATGAGAAAGCAGTGCGCCTGTAGCTCAGTGGATAGAGCGTCTGTTTCCTAAGCAGAAAGTCGTAGGTTCGACCCCTACCTGGCGCGTTCTTTGATTTTTAATCCTTTTTCTTCTTATTTTTTTTTACTTTCTCCGTTGCTTGCTCGTTTATCTTCTAACAAGGAGTTCAATTATTTAGGTGGAATTTTTTGCTATTTGCTAGCTTTTATCAGAAGCTGATGTAAATTAATAGGGAATAGCTTTCATGATATACAAATTATCATGAGAAAACTACCAAAAAATTATTAGCCCAAAGTTTTGCAGGTAACTGAAATGTCCAGTCAAATAAAATTAATAGTATCAAATTGTAACTCATCGGATAAAATCAACAGATAAAGACAAAAGTAAATTTTGGTACATCTTTTTTATCTTCCCTAGATATTTATCCTTCCCAACACCAACTTATTTTCTCTTTCTTACGAATTACACTTGACTTTTTACTCTTTCTGTTATAAATAAAACTTTATTTAGAGTGAATGTCTATCTTTTAAAGAGTTCTATTTTGTGGCTAAGTCATTTTTCCCCTATAAATAGAGAGGTCTTAGCCTATTGTAAATCATCCCAAAATTCAATAAGATTTCTCTCTCTCTTTCTCTGCAATATTGTTCTTCTTCTTTTATTGTTTCATAACACGTTATCAACACGAGACTCTACCGTCTCAAGAAGCTCTTTGAGAAGATTAAGGTATAACTTTTCTCCTCTCCTTTTCTTTTAATTATGACTGACATTATGAAAAGAAAGTTCGTTGCCCTTGAAATTTCGGGCAAGAACTATATGACATGGGTGTTGGATGCTGAAATCCATTTAGATGCAATGGGTCTTGGAGACGCCATTAAAGATAAAAATAAAGCATCTACCCAAGACTGTGCTAAGGCCTTGATTTTCTTGCGCCATCACCTTGATGAAGGGTTGAAAATAGAATATCTCACAGTCAAAGATCCACCTGTTTCGTGAAATGGCTTAAAAGAAAGATATGACAACTTAAAGTTGGTCACTCTTCCACAAGCACGATATGATTGGGCTCATCTGAGGCTCCAAGACTTTAAGTCTGTTTCTGAATATAATTCTGCAATGTTCAGAATTACTTCTAAATTGAAACTTTGTGGAGATACTATCACTGATTATGATATGCTTGAAAAAACGTTTACAACGTTTCATGCTTCTAATATGGTCTTGCAACAGCAATAACGAGAGAAAGGTTTCAAGAAGTACTCAGAGTTGATTTCTCTTCTCCTTGTGGCTGAGCGAAATAATGACTTGCTCATGAGAAATCACGAAAATCGACCCACTGGGTCTACACCATTGCCTGAAGTGAATGAAGTGTATTCCCATTGTGCCAAACGTGAGAAAGGTCGCGGCCCTATTAATGGTCGTGGTCGTGGCCGTGGCCGTGGTCGTGGACAAAGAAGAAATTTTCCTTGTATTAATCACCCCCCAAAGAAAAATAATCACCAAAAGTGGAAAGGGAAATATGAGAAGCCAAAGGCAAATGGTTCAGAGACTAAATGTTATCGTTGCGGTGGAAAAGGCCATTGGGCAAAAAATTTGTCGTGTACCAAGACATTTGGTTGAGCTTTATCAAGCATCTCTAAGGAATAAAGGCCCTGAAGCTAATTTTGTTTATGACAATGAATTTGATATCACCTACTTAGATGTGGCAGACTTCTTTGAGCACCCTGATGGAAAAATAGACCACTTGATTGGTGATGGATATGTGGTTAAAGATGATTGAGTAGTTCAATTTTTATTTTTGCATATTCATAGTAGTTAATGAATAAACATCATGTAATCATAGTCTTTACATGAGTAGTAATCATTAGTTTTATTTATTTTATTTAGTTCGTTTTGATTAAATATAGTTCTAGTATTTAAATCTTGTTCCTTTTTGCTTTTACTGCCATGCAATTAAAGTTTGGATGATGAGTTCCTCCTCTAAATCTTGAATTTCTAGTACTTGTACTGACAAATATTTTTTTTGGTTAAAAGTTTCTGCCCAATTATATACAATCATTAAACATGGTGACCGGCTAGATTTTCAATAAAAAAAGAAAGTCGATAGATTTTCAATCACTGTCAACTTTGTAATATGAATAGTGAAACTAACGAATATTCCAATCGTGAAATGATAAAACTAGTGGGACTAATATTTCTTGATATCCAAAGTTCGTGTCTTTATAACGTGATAAAATAGGTGGGCACAAATTAGCAAATTCCTGAGAACTAGCTTCAAATGCATATATTGTGCGTATTTTAAAAATAAAATATGCACATTTGCTTTAAGCATAATTTCTTAGTGCATGAGCTACAATTTTATTGGCAATTTAGTATAACTGAAGTGTTTATTTTGATATAAGCAGTTGTAGCTATGACTTCTATATATTTTGTTAATAATTAGTTGGTAATATTTGTATAAGAATATTTTGCTCCAACGTTTGAGAATAGATTGCTTACAAGTTGTAATTTTTTTTTTCACTATGCAAGTACCAATAACATTCCGCATGGAATATTCCAGCACTACAATTTGCATTTAAAGTGTTGTTCAACCCTCTGGTTTGCGCTAAAGATTCTTATGTTTCTTATGAATAAAAGTTTAGCAACGTGTTAGGCTACCTGC
>ML328394.1:0-60243 GCA_005239505.1 Nicotiana paniculata | reverse complement strand
CAAACTAAAACATTAAGCATAAATGCATAATACGTCTAATAATATTTTTAAAAAAAAAAAAAAAAATTTAGCCTTTAAAACCGGGCCGGTCCGGGCCGGTTTAACCGGTAAGTGCACTGTTCACTTTGACCGGGTTGGACCGGTCCGGGTAACCGGTAAAAAAATTATAAACGGACCAACCCCCTCTAACCCCTCTACCCAGCCCACCCGGCCCCCTATGAACCGGGCCGGTCCGGTTCCGGTTTTAACCGGTTTGGGCCGGGCCGGTTACGGGTCAACCCGGCCCGTTTGCCACCCTTAGTTTCGGCACAGTTTATATCCGATTCAAATAATATCAAAGTAGTAAAAAGCGGAATTTAGCACATTAGGTTTAAACATGTAAAAATCAGGTAATTATGAAAGCCAAATATAACAGCTATTCTAAGCTCGAATTCTTGAACCCTGAACCAGAGATTCTGGGTTTGATGACTCCCCAGCAGAGTCGCAGAGCTATCACACCTCCTTTTTCACTGCCCCCAGATTAATGAGGGGTAATAAGGGAGTTTTTCCACTTTAAGTGACATTATTCGACTTTGGGATTATTTATTAATTTTAGAGTCGCCACCCGAATTTTTGACGATGCTCCGGGACACCGTTTTGTTTTTAAAATCCCAAACCGAGGAAATTTGACTGTGTTTTGATTTGTCTGCGACCAGAAATCCGAGTAAGGAATTCTGTTAACTCGGGAGAAGGTGTTAGGCACTCCCGAATTCCGTGATTCTAGCACGGTCGCTTAACTATTAATATTTGGCATAATTATCTAATTATTTACATATTTTAAACCTATTGTGATTTTTAGCCTTTTTTCACTTTTAAAACCGCTTTTAATATTTATGGATTTATATGGAATAAATCAAGATGACGTGCACTTATTTATTTTTTTGACACATTATAACTACGCCACATGAAATGCACCCGTAATTACAACATGTAATTTTTATTAGTTTGAAGTTGAAGACGGAGACATGAGTTGTCGCACCCGCGTGTAGATTACGTAGTCAAGACTATGGTCGTGACGGTTTTATGGTGCCTATTTTAGGCGATGTTTGATTATTCACTAAGTTCTATAATTTTGAACTAAAAGAGTTATTTTTCAACCTAGAGGATATGTAGAAGGTTGTCTAAGATTAATTTCACTAATCTAAAGACGAATGTTTGGGCTATGGCCATATTTTAGCCCAATTTATTGTTTACCCCTTTGGCCAATCCAAATTATGGCTAGTTTTGATGAAAGAGTCACATGGTTCGAATTAGGATAAAGGAAAAAATAAAACATTTGAGAGATACATGCTAACACATATTTGATTCAAATAACAATGGATAATATCACACAAAGGCAAAATTTAGTTCACTACCATTTGTCCTATTTAATCATCAAGTGTATTTTTATGTGATTGAAGAGCCTAAGAAGAGAATCTTTTCCACCAACGGTCATTTGAAAAACCAAACATGACGATATGATTTTTTTTTTGTTAAGTTAAAGCCATTTGATCCTTTTAGGAAAAGAATTTCAATCAGACAGAGAAGAAAACTGGAGTACGTAAGTGCTGGAATTTTCCATTCTTTACTTAGAACAAAACAGCTTTATAAATTTTCAAATTCTAATTATATCCTTTGGTTTTGATTCTGAAATCGTCTATATTCAGTAGTGTAAGATTTTGGTAAAAATAAGCACTTACCGTACAACTTACAACGTAATTGACCTCTAATCATTTTAACGTGATTACTCGGCCCATAACCTCAAGTCTAACGATCCGAACTCCAGACTCCATTGAGCCTAACTGGGCTAAGTTCACGGGTCTGGCCCAATTACAAAAGGCCTATGCAGAGCTGCCCAAGTTAAGCAACTTCTCTCTTAAATTCGAAAATCTTTTAGATTTTTAAGAGAAGACAAAAAAACAGCAGAAAAATAAATATAACTAAATATACATTCTTATAGAGTCCAGTCCAGTTTTATTTACAAACTTGAAATATGCAGAAACAACTACACTTAACATAGCCATTTCACTATGAAATACAATTTTCCTAAAAAAAATAAATAAATAAAAATAAGAATATCTACTGCTGCTCCTGTGCAAGCTAGCAACCTTTCATAATTAAGACCTGTACTTCATCATTGATTTTGAAACCAAATAACATAAATTTCTATGCATCAAGAAAGAAGAAATCTGACCATTAGGCAGGTCAGATTCGATTCCTTTTAGTGTTTCTTTAAGCGGTAACGTTTCAAATCTAAACACAAGACGGATATTTTAGCACTTTTACGGAGTGAATCTGACCATTAGGGGTCAGATTCATTCCCCTTAGTGTTGTTAAGAACATGGACTGGTTACATGACTTCTAAATGTACAAAACTACTTATTTAACAAGATTTCACATACATTCACATATAAGATTCATAAAATCAAGCAATGAATTTGAACATCACCCAATAATTTCAGAAACAAAACGAAACAAGGATTTTGAATCTGACAAATTCATATATGGTAGAGTGTTACATACCTCCAAAATGTAATAAAAATGACAGAGAATGAAACCTTGACCAAATAAAGGTCAAGATACCAAGAATGTTATTTGAGGCTTAGACACAGCAGCAAAAACAGCAACAACTCAAGCAGAATCCCCCAAAATAAAGCTTGACCAAACCAGAATTTGAAGAGAAATCAGCAAGGGAAAACGATCTTCTAAAATGTTTTTGTACTCATGTTTTTAGTGTATTTTCAATACTTTCTGTTTTTTTTAGAGCAAGGAAAACAGTATTCCAGAAGAACTTTTGTGAGGAAATTTATAGAAAATTCTGTTGTCTAATTTTAAGATTCTTCAGTAACTAAGAAGTGTCTTTTTCAGTGGTAAAAGTGCAGAGAATTCCCCTCAAAAATCTGTCATTTTCAGAGGACTAGGTAAGGTATTTATAGGGATATTTGGGATAGGATATGCTTAACATATTCCCTATCCAATAAGCTGAAAATACTACAAATGCAGCTGTCAACCCTATCCTTTTGGGACAGCTGCACCTGTTCTAGAAAATTCTAGCCCCTGAAATTACCCTTTTAACCCCAAAAAATCTGATTTCCTTATTCTGAGTTACCTAATGTACCCCTTAGAGTCCCTGAATTTACCATTGGGTAATAAAGGTTAAGCTCACTTGGATTATTATTTAAAGTTTGGTTAGTTAACCTTAGTTATGTTCTTTAGTCAACCATTAGTTGTTCCTAACTATGGTTGAGTCAAAACTAGTTAAAGGTCAATTGATTAAGTGCCTAGGGTTGATTTCATACTAGTTACCTAGGTTTAGGTTGACTAATCATAAGTTTAATTAAGCTCAATTGAGACTAATCTTGATTTTTATACTTAGGTTAGTTGAATCAACTTGATTAATCAATTGAAACTTATCTGATTAAAAGACTTATTCTGAAAATCAATAGCTAGCTAAGTTAATTGATTCTAAAAATTTTGTTAAGCTTATCTAGTTGATTAACTTTACTGAGTGATTAACTTTAATTGTAAGTGAAGTCGCAAATCGGCTATCCTGCTTTTAAGCATCAAGCATGATCAAATTCCTAATGACTTGGTTAATTAACTCTAAATGACTGACTAAAGTTGGATTAAGATTAGCAGCTAACCAATGTCAAGTTTTAGGTTAGTTAACTTAATTAATCACCACTTTAGATACACATGACATGTACGCAGTTGGGATAGGGGTAGCAGTCAGGTGACAGGGTCCAAACAAGACAAAATCGCATTTTGAACAAGTAATCAAACAAAGTCTACAACAAACTAACAGTCAGCTTCAGGGAACAAGCAGAATCCTAAACAAGACTTGAATTCAGGGCATCGATATCAAATATATATATATATATATATATATATATATGCTTACAGAATTCAAGCTAATCGATTTAGACCTAATATGGTTGTTACATAATCAAATCATGTATTCAAACATTTAACTAATCAGGCAGAACAAACAAATACTAAACATGAGCAACAACATATTAATGGAAATCATAGACGAAAAACAAATATGTATTAGTCAAACAAACAGACGGTAAACACATATGTTCTGATTTTCTTTGAAAAATCAAGGGGGGAAGCTAAAAGAGGGGGGTACCATTGAAGGGATTTTGGACGGATTTCGGCGACTTGCCGGAACTTGGACGGTCTCGGATGAGCGTGGAAATGGTCCAAACCCACATGAATCGATAGCATTCAACAAGAGCTATCGACTCATGCCGGTGTGAACCACTAGAGGTCTTGGAATCAACTCGTAGAGGAAGTCAACCCCTTTTGGATTTTCAAATCTGAGATTGGTCGAAACTGGGCGGTTTTTTGGGGAAACTGGTTGTGGGATGGGATTAAGGGGGAGGAGAAGGTTATAGGGTGAGAGTTTGGGGTCGATTGGTGGACGTCCGGTGGCCGAAAAGCGGCGAAACCTGGTGAGGCGGCTAAGGTTTGCGAAGGGTTAGAGAGATAGATGATAGAGACGGATAGGGGGTGTAATACTTAGGGTTTGAATAGGGTGTGGGGGTAAGGTTTGGATAGTTTTATACTTAGGCTTTGGGGGGTTCCCAGCCGTTAGATCTTAGGAGATCAACGGCTGGAGTCTGCTGCGACTTAAACGGGGTCATTTGGTGTAATAGTGGGGGGGCCAGGCCGGGTAGGAGGTGTATTGGGCTGGGTCGTTTGGGTGCTTGCAGGGGATAATTATTTTGGGCCTGGGCAAAATCAGCCTAGGTCCTAATTAACACTCTTATGACAAATTAAATCTAATTATCACCCTGTAATTAATTAACACCCTAATTAACCCTATAATTAATTAATCTCAATTTAATTAAAACCAAACCTACTTAAAAAGGTAATAAATAGTTCTAAAATTTATTTCATTTAATCATAGATTGATTAGGAGTAAAACCATAAATTTTATATAAAATCAGTGATTTATTGGGTAAAAATGATTAATTTTAGTAATTAGTTGTCAAATCCATATTACATCAAATAATCATTATCTGTTTGTTATTTAATCAATTAATTACAAATAATAAATTCATTATTTCTTGATGCAATAAAAAGAATGAATTATGACTAACAGTTCACAATTAATTTACTAAAATTCAAAAAAAAATCGTAAAATCAATTGATGTATTGAGATTTTTATAGGACGATATGGCGAGTAAAATCACATGCTCACACATATAGCTACCACAAAGCTGACTGCCATATCCAGTGTTGTGGCAGCACAATCATCAACCCAGCAAAGATTCAGGTACCTCCAGCAGTGGAGGACTCATTGAAGAAGAGTTTGGACAACCAGAAGAAGATCTCGGAGACTCTTGACACACATGGGAAGATCATCAAGGATTTGGGGAAGCATGTGAAGAAGATGCGGAAGACTCGGGCATCAAAGGAGTCGGTGGACAAGTTGAGCAAGGAGGTTGAGAAGATTTCTTCTGCTGGAGATCTTCCACTGGACCTTCTCGTGGAGCAGGCTGTCCCAGCAGCACATGCAGCAGTGCACGAGACATTAGAGGCATCAGCTGGCCAGTCCAAGGAGCCGGCTGCAACTACACATACTACTGAGGAGCTAATACAAATGCTCATCAACCCCGTAGTCCCCCAGTCAGAGGATGTGGAGATTCAGTTAGAGGATACGGAGGGTGCTGAGGATCCCATGCATGCTGAGGACACCGCACATGTTGAGGACCCGATGCAGGCTGAGACCACATAGGGAGTTTTCTCTACTCTCTACCCCTTTTCTCTGTTCTTATTTATTATTAGCATTGAGGACAATGCTATTTTTCATTTGGGGGTGGTCCATTTTGATTTTGACTTTGACATTTGGTATGTAATAGCCATTACTTTATTTTTATTTATCTTTATTTTCCCTTTTGGTATGTTTTTACCATTTGATGTATATATTCATTTCCATTATGTATATATTCGCTTTACCTCAGTTTGTGTATATTCAGTTTACTTTCCTTAGTTCACTTCATAACTTCTTTCATTGTTTTTCCTTAGTATCATAGCTTCTTATTTACTTCAGTAGAACAATAAGCCTTTGATTTTCTTAATGCCATGGTTCTTTCCAAAGGTGGATGTTGTGTGAACCGGGTGGCTCTTCCCAATGATGGATGGCATGACAACCTTCTTAAGGGATTGGGTCCGCCTTTTTTTATGTTTTGGTATATATAGTAGAAATGAATAAGAGTATCTCAAGCATGCTTCACTTGGCACTAAAATATTTACCTTCGACCTTATGGTTAGAAACAAAGTTGATTGGCATAGAATAGCTCTAGTTGTGACCTTTAGACTCTTGTGTTGACTAAAACAATCATCGAGTGGTTTCTATGAGCCATTTGTGATTTTCATTCTTAGCTAAGGTTGTTGTGGGACCTCGACTCTGTTCTCGTTAACAATCCAGTAGCTTGAGAGCTGAGGTATTGAATTGCAAGTCCAAGTTCCGTGCCAATAAGTCTAGAACTTTCCCAGAATGTTTGTCTAGGTGAAATTCTAAGTACAACTCGACTTGAGAAATGATTGTAGTCTCTCCTTGATCCACTTTGAAACTTGAAAGCTTATGTAGTCACCAATATGATATCCCTAGTCAACCCCTTTTGATCCGAAGCCCTTTTTCATTCAATAGCCATGTTACAAGCCTTTATCCATTTTATAATGACCCTTTCTTGGCACCTGATCTTTCCTTAGCATTCTTGATAAACAATTGGCAAAAGCATAAGTTTGGAGGAAAGACGAGAAATTTGAAAGTGATAAAAGGTACAAAGAAGAAAAAGAAATGAAGAAAAGGAAAGGCAAAGAAAAGAAAGAAAGGCCGAAAAGAAATATGTCAAAAAGAAAGTGAATAAAGTAAAAAAGTCGAAGGGATTCAAAGAAAGCAATGATGAAAGGCATGAAGTGATTAGAAAAGGAGGAAAATGATTTTCATGATCAAGAAAGGGTGACATTATGTCTCTCTAGTTCCCCTAATGAAGAATAAAATGACTCATAGAGTCAAGAAAGTGTGAGCCGAAAAGAGAAAATGGAGTGCTTAAGGAAAGATGAAACCATCATATGCCGATAAGTTCTACCTTAATCCAAAAGCCTTCATTACATTCCCTAAAAAGCCCTATATGATTTCAAGTTGAGTGAGCTTACATTAGTGGTGATTTACATAAAGGGCAAGCTTATGGTACTTAGAGCCGGACTTGTGACATTCTTTTAAGAGAGATAAGTGTACTTCTTCACAATCATTTTCTCGAGTGTTAAATTCTAATGTGAGATTTGCTCATGGAGAGTAGAGGAGGAGGAGTTTGGGTTCCACAATGACCTACATGATAGAGCGAGCTTCCTTGGTGAATTAAGTCAACTCTTGATGCTCTAGTGTCACATTAAAACTATGGTACTCAAAAGGTCAAAACATGGTGTTGTTGATAATTCATTTGTGTTAAGGGTAATTGTTAGTCCCAATTAATGCATGATTGATTCGACTTAGGCCAGCTGAAATATCCTTGTTTCTAGTGGAGGTAGTAATTACCTTATTTTCTTGAGGACAAGCAAAAGCTTAAGTTTGGGGGAGTTGATAAGTAGGGATTTTAACCTATTATTTGCTCTCTTTTACTTGTGTTTTAGGCCAAAAATGCTTGAAGGTGTTCCCGGAAACTAATGAAATATGCTTGCTTGCAGGAATTGTTCAAAATGAGCCAAAGGAATCAAAATCAACTCAGAAAGGAGTCTAAAGTTGAACAAAAACCAAAACTGGACAAAGAGGCCTGCAATGTGGACCGCACAAATATTGTGTGGCCACGATAAAAAATAAGCGATCTGCAGAGGGAGATTTAGAGAGTTGCAATTTTAGGCTATATGATGAGCGCGGACTGCACCAGAATTGTGCGGCCGCAAAAGTCCCTGTGCGGCAGCAATCAAAATTATGCGGTCCACGATGAGCGAGAATCAGAGAGTTGGTAACTTGGGCAAAATGAAGGAGTGCGGACTGCACCAGAACTGTGCGGCCGCAAGATGTCAAGCGCGGTCGTATACACAATTGTGCGGTTCGTGATGATGAAGAATTAGAGAGTTGATTTCAATTCAAACTCAAGCAAGTGCGGACCGCATCACTTTTATGCGGCTGCATAATCATGAGCGCGGTCACGATTAAACTTTTGCAGTCCCCGAAAGTCCAGCTCAAGCCAGAAGCAAAAGTGAAGAACGCGGACCACACCAGAATTATGCGGCTGTGAAAGCAAGAGTGCGGCCGCACTCAGAATTATGCGGCTGCACAACATCCTGCAGGGGCAATTTTGTCAGATATTTTTAACTTAGTATAAATAGAACCTTTTTTCATTTTTATGTCATGTTATGTTTTGTATGAGCACCTGAGACGGCTAGTTTTACTGTTTTCAGAAATTTTGTACTAGATTCACTTCTTAACATTAGATTTTCATCCCATAATCTAATATTATGGATTTTATCTTCATTTCATCTTTAATTTTTTCTATTTTCATGAGTAGCTAAAATCATAGGTAGGGTTGTGACCCAACCCTAGTGTGGGTATTTAATGGGTTTTTGATTTTAGGGCTTGAATATGAATGGGTTAGTGATATTTAGCCTAGTTCTTGCTAGAACTCAAGAATTAATGGTTGTAAATATTCATGCCTTTATACTTAGTCTCTACTTGAGAAAGAGGGACTAAGTCTAGGAAAACTAGGCTAACAAGGATCTAGGGTGAACTCAAGAAATTGATAGCCCCAATTAAAGGGTTAAACCTAATAGTAATACCCGACTTGAGCTAATATCACTTGATTTGTATGAATACCCTTTTGGACTTGAGAAAGACAAATTGGGAAAAATCACTCAAACTACCGCGAGGTATAGAGTGAGTATCCGGGTGTGATAGCTATATTATAATCCCAACTAATCAAGCTTGCTCTAGATTATACCTCCCGTTAGATAACCACCTAGGTAAAAGTCACGAACCTAGTCTCTTTTAACACTTGAAAAACCCAACAAAATATTGTCCTTAGTTTCAATTATTGCAATCATTAGAGTAAAGATAGAAATAGAATATAAACCCAAACTTGTGGAAGTGTAATTAGATTCAAAGCCCGCAACTCGCGTAGATATAAACCTAATTCCAAAATAAACTCCATGTGGATTCGATCCCGACCTTAGGTGGGTTAAAACTGCATCGACCCCCTCGCTACTCAATAGTAGTGTAGGCTTGGACCCGATCATCCCTCTAACACACTCAATTGTAACAAATCACGTAACGGCGGATCGAAGTAGGAGAAAATTTGTATGATATTCTTGAGAAAGATTGCACCATAATTCCTTAGAATTGCGAATCCCATGTTGCTATGTAGTCTTGTACGAATTGTTTGAGCAAATTCCATATGATATCTCTCCTTGAATTTGATCATAACCTTGTATATTACTTGCTGAAGCTTTCTCTATTACTGTGTATAGATACAAAATGAATTTTAGAGAGTTTTTTAGGTCTTTAGGTGTGGGCCCCACTTGGTATGATGATTTGGCCACAAAACTCTCTTAAAAAATGCCACCTTGTTATTTAATTTAAGAGTCATTTGATTGATTGTATCTTGCTTCCATGCGGGGTTCAAGGGCTTATCCAAAAGACCTTAATTACATTGTTAATCTCCCACTAATCCATAATTAAGAAATTATCCATATAATTAAGAATTATCTCAAATTAGATAAAATACTAATCACTTTTAACACACTTTATACAACTTACTATCATGTTCATGTGGTACCTTGTATGAGACTAGTCTATAAATACGGGGTATTATAGCTTGGACCGTATTTTATCTCAAAATGTCTTACTTCGACGAAACTAATTCTCTTCGATTTTCTTACCCTCTCACCTTCACGAATTTTCTTATCACTTGTTTGAAATAGCATAACACTTATAACCTAAAAAATAATCATATTCCCAAGCTTACGTCGATTAAATTATGATGAAACTTTAACGTACGAAAATGCGGGATGTAACATCTCATTTCCGAGCTTATATCAATTTACTTATGGCGTACTTACACATACGAAAACATGGGGTGTAACATCATTTCCCCTTTTGGAGCATTCGTCTTCGAATGTTGACTGATGCACTTATCATTTTCATAACCTATGTCTTCTGAATACTTTAGTACTCTTCTTGCCATCTAGGCAATTATTCTGTGAATAAATTGAGAGGCCAAGGTATTTCCCCCTTTAGGCCTCTTTCTCACACTACGACTTGTGGTCGGAATCCTTCCAATCTCGTAACTGTTGCTACCTTCTATCATGCAGCATGTACAACTCTGACCTTGTAAGTACACCTATGTGATCTCATTTTTCCTCCAGTTTTTAGCCATTACTGAAGTTCTTCGCTTGGTACTTTTTCGAAGTTGCTATATCTTACTTCATGGACCCGGTTATCCATCCGTATGACTTTATTGCATCTAGGTAGGTCATACTATACCATAACTCTTACTTCGATTTATCGTTACTGAGGCCTACTACCAAACTCCAGGTTATTCTCGTTATTTATCCTATATGTATAAGTCTAAGTTCTTTAATGCTTCCCCATTACTGTCCATCTTAAGAATGATGGCCTAATCTCATTTCATACTTTGTAACTTTTATCTGTTCATTGTTGATTCACCTCAATATTGATCTATAATCTACCATTGATAACTTGACCTTTTCTGTAACACTGCCGCTAGGGCTCACGTCTCATTGAGGAACATCTGAAGTGATTAGGTTGATCCACCTAGGGACGATACTATGCTTCCATAACTATATTTCATATCATCCCAATGTGATTCACCTTACATGGGCTTTTTAATCCTGTACAATTCATGAAATCCCTTTTCTTTGTTTTTCCTTCAAATCGTTACTAATCGAAGGCCCAAACGTCATCCTTTATTTATCACAATTACACCGTCATTCCACTACTAGGGCAGTATTCCATTTCTTCTAAATGCTTTTAGTCGTAGACTCTTTTGAGTTCATTCAGGCTATATTGAACTTTCTATAACTTAGAAAAATCATCAGTTCTCTTGTTTTCACGGGCTTAATCCCGAGGACTTATCCATTTTCGTCACCTTCCCACTTGCCTTTTCTTAACCTTACTCCTGTCTTCCTAAAACCTTGTCGTTCTACCATACTTTAGCTTGCGACCTGCACATATCTATTTATACTACGTGTAACCTTCCTTTAACTTTCTTGCCCCATATATTTCCTTATGTTATTCTGGAACATCAAATGAGACATCACATCATCTCAAAATCTTTATTTAACTCTCTGAACTAGACCTCTCGATACCTAGAAACCATAGGCTTGGAGATATGCCACTCACGATGCCGCTATCATTCCTGGATATTGAATCGTAACACTTTTAGCCCTCTATCTAAAGTATAGATTATTCACAACTTTCTGCACCTTAGTATCTCGTACGTTGTTCACCTTTACTTTATTTATGTTAAAATCTCGCATCACGTCTTCTATCTCTCTCATAACCTCCCTTCCACATAGGTATAATTCACCTCCACAACTTGAAGCTCTAATATAATACTTGTACTTCTGGTGCATACACAATCCGGTGGGAGCTTCATACTGACTTCTTATGAGGCTGGTATTCTTCTAACTGGCTTTATCGTAGAGTCGTTATAGAATATGGATGTTGCACTATATCTCTTGCACTTATAATATTAAGAGTGATTCCTCTATGTTCTCAATTATGATTTCAATAATTGTCTGGGTCTAATAATCAGTTTCCTGATTTACTCTGTTGATGTAACTCTTTAGTTTCCTCTTCCTTCTTATTTAAGTTATCTTCCGTTCTGCGGATCATGATATTAGTTATCACTTTAGCCCTTCATGGATGCTATGGAATATCCATGATACAATCTTTTAACAATTCAATCCTTTATCTATGACCTGGACTCAATTCTTTCTTTTAACATCTATCGAAGTCTTCTATGGCTGTATGATTGTCAACATATATGTTGCATGGATAATACTCTGAACTCTTAATTGCATTCATAACGTAACTAACTCTAGATCATTGATCGAATAATTCCTTTCGTCCCTTCTCAGCTTTCTTTAAACGTAAGCTATTATTTTTCCTGGTCTTTCTTCCCCTTGTTACATGCATTTTAGCTTATCTTAGTTCCCACGCATGCCAGAGTTTTAGTGCAACTCATATGATCTCAAATATTACTTTTGGTTTTACCTCCCGTTCATTAGCCACGGTAGGTGCCACTTTCTTATGGAGTGCATACAATGTTTTAGTGAGACTACTTTTACATGACCATTTCTCCTTCAAGTTACTATGTTTAGGTTGAGGCCTTCTTCCTTATTTCCTCAGCTAATCTTTCATTGTAGTACTTAGGGAGGACCCTCTGACTCTTTTAAAACTGCGATCTTATCACATCGTATACTCGACGGAATTTTTGATGTCCTTCCTCGCCTAGAATTATCCGTAGTTACTTACCTCCACGCCCTTGTACTTGTAGGGTTGCTTATGAATTGATATTTTGACTGCCTTCCCAGTGGCACTCTTTTTCATTCCCGTGACACTCATACGGTACCTTTAACTACCCCAACTCCTATCTGAATATTTCTCAAGGATCACGATTCATAACTGTGAGGTTGAATTCTCTATATTGGGTTTTACTATGTTTATCTTGCACGATCTGTTAATTTTTCTGTATCCTCTTGTCTAGCCATAACTAGGACCTTCCTGAATCAACTATTAACTACTCGTTGGCCCATTCTCATATCAATATTTGGTGTAATATTTATTGGGTCATTTCCTTTGTCTTAACTTGTGTCCTGCACTGGCTCCTTATCTACCAATAACATCTCGGGTAGGAACCTTTACTTCCTTTCTTTGACATCGTATTTGTATAATGTTCTGGAATCATAGTATATTTTGTAGGATTTGAATAAGTGTAATCTCCTCCCTTTTCTCATTGTTACCACATTCTCTCTTTACCATTCCATAGTTACTAGAATCACTAAATTCTAACTTAATACCACATCACTCCATATTACCCCCTTTAGGGATTACTAAGGTATAGTGCTACGATGATCAACGTATAGATGTTTTACCTCTTCGCCTTTGGCGTCTTTTCACATCATCGGTAACCCTTACTCATCTTGCGGCAATCCTTATGTACCAAGGATAATAAATTTCCTTACTCGCGAGGGTGACACTTAGTGTAACTGGCACATACAGTCCCTTAAGCTTAACTTTGCTCACATTGCTTTCTTTAGGGAAGTGTCTCCTTGAATGACCTTTAAGTGTTATTCTTCTGTTGTCCATTCTTTTATCGCCGGAACTCAATCTGAAACTCTTATAATGCCGGCTATTATCAAATCACTCATTCCCTAATTCATGTTTAGTTTATCTTGTTCACCAATCCACACTGATTCCTATTACTCTAGGGTCTAACTTTTCTTTTTGGTAACCACGTTAGAGTCATGAACTTATTTCTCGAGATGCGGATATGACTTTATGACCTATACTCATTTGTTGTCTCAAGGCATGTCACCTCTCGTCTTTTCCTTCACTTGACTATAGACTCTGTAATGCTGCCATTTTTGATCTACCATTGCCATCCATGTATCACATCTTACTCATAACGCTTCATTAACTCTCTTCTTATTTTCCGCTAACATTTATGTCTATCACTTTATTCTGAAAACCAAGCATTCTTTTGATTTTATCTCCCCTTGCTCCATCCACTGGCTCTTCGGGTCGCCTAACATTCTCTCTCTACTAGGGACGAGAGCCACAGTAAGGTAATATTTATCCCTTCAAGGCTTCCAGTGCCTATCTGTCTAGTACTCATATCTAGATGTACTATTTTAAAGTGCACCATCTGGGTGTCTCACAAGGAGATCTATTACCAAATATCCTTCAGAAATGTCAACTAACACAAACAATCCATTCACCATTTTGGGTTACTCTAACCCCAGCCTGATCCTGATATCCCGTCCTTCTCTTAAACTATATTTGTTGGATCCCATGTAGCATAACTGAGATGGATGTGGCTGATTGTACATACCTTTGTTACTGTTGAAGGTAACTCAAAATGCTTATATATCTCGTCCTGAATTGTAAATAATGATCATCTTCACTAACTGAGTACCACGTATCCTTCTTCATCTTGCTTCTTTTACTTGTTGAAATTTGTATATATCTCCTGAATCTCTCAGTGTCTTTGACCGTAGGGTGGATAGATATTCTTGCCTTAAGGTTCCTTATCAAGAAGCTTACACGTCTTAGTACACACATGTTCTGCTGAAGACCTCACATTTATCCATCATAGGAATGATGCAAACTCGAGTTCCTCTAACTCAAGACTTCCACAACTATATCTCTTACTAATCGTCCTTCTAGAGGTAGGTATCGTCGTATTATAAATGAGATAGAGTTTAGGAAATGAAGTTCTTACAACTAAACTTTATCACACGATCTAGACTAAGAAGAAAGAGTGACAGTCTTAAATGTCATGTAGCATCCTGCTAATAAGTGTGGTGCACAACACACCCATAAACAAGACTCTACTAGACACGGCTTGTAGACTCCCTAGGACAAAACTGCTCTGATACCACTTTTTTCACGACCCAAACCGATGGGCCACGACGGGCACCCGGTACCTTACTCAAACGAGTACCAATATAACATATCTTTCTTATTACATCATCATAGGTAAGTGGTCCAGAAGGGGCATCACGAGATTACCAAAGTAAACATGAGGGAATACCCAATATAGAACGACCCAAACTGATATAGAAACTCATACATGTGACATACGGACCTATAAGGCCAATATGATCTATTATATACTTAAAATTTAGGCCGACAAGGCCATACAAGTATCCATATACATGACATCTGTCTATAAGCCTCTAAAAGTACAGACTTATCATAAGGTCGTGACAGGGCCCCGCCATACCAAACAATACACGTCTAAATCATACTAACCAAATAAGAAAGTTCGGAGAAAATGGAGTGCACAAACATCTTCCGCTGAGCTTATAGCCTACTTGGAGGACTCTCGACCTGTCTATTAAGACCTACGGGCATGAAACACAGCATCCCCAGGCAAAAGAGATGTCAGTACAAATAATATACCGAGTATGTAAGGCAATAAAATAATTGAAAGCTGAAACTGAACTGATAATATAATAACTGAAAGTAACTGGGAGTGAAAGATGATCTGTAGATATACTTACTTGCTGATACTGACTCAACTCTCTCAATATAGTAAATAAAATAGATGTCCGGCCCTATAAGGCTCGGAACGTGTAACTGCTCTACCGTAGTAGGCTCGCTTGTAGGCGCTCAGCCATACTAGGCTCTGTATCTCGGCCATGATGGGCTCGCTCATAGGAGCTCGTCCATAGTAAGCTTGGTATATAACTTACCATCTGATCAGAGGTTACTCAATAGAGGCTGCCCACCGATTATAGATCGATGGTGGGGAAAATATTGTAATATTATCTATATATATATATACACTCTCTGCTCTCTTGGAGAAGAAAATACTAAACTGAATATGAAGTCTCGATAAGGGAGAATACTGTAACTTACAAGACTAGAATAATGTATATAAATTCGGGAGTATGAAGTTCTCTTTATGCCTCGTTATAAAACGCATGTAGTTACGAGATCATGCCAAAATGAAGGAAGGGTTTAACCTTAACATACCTGACCCGATTCTCTTGACAATCCTTATAACAGACGTCAATTGTGATAAATCACGTAACGGAGGATCGAAGTATGGGAAAATTTATATGATATTCTTGAGAAAGATTGCACCGTACTTCCTTAGAATCGCAAATCCCACATTGCTATGTAGTCTTGTACGAATTTTTGTAGCAAATTCCATATGATATCTCCTTGAATTTGATCATAACCTTGTCTATTACTTGCTGAAGCCTTCTCTATTACTTTGTAGAGATACAAAGTGAATTTTAGAGAGGTTTTTAAGTCTTTAGGTGTGGGCCCCACTTGGTATGATGATTTGGCCACAAAAGTCTCTTAAAGAATGCCATCTTCTTATGTAATTTAAGAGTCATTTGATTGATTGTATCTTGCTGCCATGTGGTGTTCAAGGGCTTAACCAAAAGACTTAAATTACATTGTTAATCTCCCACTAATTCATAATTAATCAATTATCCACATAATTAAAAATTATCTCAAATTACATAAAATACTAATCACTTTTAACACACTTTATACACCTTACTATCATGGTCATGCGGTACCTTGTATGACACTAGTCTATAAATACGAGGTATTATAGCTTGGACCATATTTTATCTCAAAATATCACACTTTGATGAAACTCATTCTCTTTGATTTGCTTACCCTCTCACCTTCATGAATTTTCTTATCACTTGTTTGAAATAGCATAACACTTATAACCTCAAAAATAATCTCATTCCCGAGCTTACGTCAACTTATGACGAAACTTTAACGTACGAAAATACAGGATGTAACATCTCATTTCCAAGCTTATATAAATTTACTTATGGTGTACTTCCACGTACAAAAACATGGGCTGTAACAGATACTAACATTGATGCTAAGGTTTCATTCAAAATTTATTCATTTTGGACAATAATTTTTGCCATGTTTATGTTTATATTAGCACTCATAAAGTATATAGCCTAAAAATATTTTCTTGCAGTTTACTGGCAGTTCTGTGAAAAATGATGAGCATTACAAAGAAAAGAGTAAACAACAGTATTGTGTCAGTAGTACTAAACTAGTGTTGACCAGCATCAGTAAAACAAGTATATTAACAATTTTAACACAATTTCATGAAAAATAATCTACATTATATATAAATATAGCCTAAATTACCAACAAATAATCTACATTATATTTCCAATTGTTGTCTTAGATACAAGACACGTGTCTGACATTCAAAATGAGGAGAATGTTCCTATATCACGTCCTGTAGGTGTTAACTTATCTTCCCAATTTCAAGGGGCATTGGAGGAAGAAACTGATGGTATGATGTAGTATATTTCATCTACATATTTCACAATACATATTACATCTCAGCTACAGGACAACATTTCAAAAAAATAACTACAATTAAACTACAATTTATCTACAGTGTTGTTTCTGTTTACTACAAATGATCTATAATTTTATTAAATTGTACACATTTATTGTAACAAAGAAGGAAACTACGGATGTGGATGTCACGACCCAAATCCTAAACCGGTCGTGATGGCGCCTATCGTGGAACTAGGCTAGCCAATAATCACTTAATTACAGTTTCTTTCCAAAATCCCAACCATTTGCAAACATTTCATAAAGTATATAGAATTTGCTCAATCCATTAGGCAAAATAAACAGTTAACAGCCTAAACCATACCCAAAACCCGGAGTCAACATGTCATGATCATCTAAGAAATATACCAACAAGTATACTATTATAATACAAAACCTCAGAACGAATAGCTAGATACAACAAAAGGAGGGAAAACAGAGATGCTGCGGATGCTGAACAACTACCTCTATATCCCAAACTCCGGCTCCGCACGGAATAGATGGCTAACGCTCAGTATCACCACCTGAATCTGCACACAGGGGTGCAGGGAGTAATGTGAGTACACCAACTCAGTAGTAATGAAAATAAATCAAGTCTAAGCGGCAACAAACACATAAAAATCAATATCATCATTTCACAATATGCACAGTGCACAGCCTTTCTTTCCAACAGTATATACATAGATATATGAAATCAACATGCTTTAAAAGCCAACTTCAGTAAAATCCTTTGAAAAATGTGTTTTCCAACAATTTCCGAAATAAAAATAACCGAAGGATTTAGTATAAAATGAAATAAATCATAAGTAGCCCCTCGGGAAAAAACATGAATCATATAACGCCCTTCGGACAGAACATTACTCAGCACCTCACAGCCACTCAGTATCAGCCCCTCGGACAACCTCACTGTCACTCATGCCTCCCAATCACTCATCACTCGGCACTCGGCACTCGGCACTCAGTAGTTACCTGCGCTCACAGGGGGTGTGTACAGACTCCGAAAGAGCTCCTTCAGCCCAAGCTCTAACATCAATCCACCTCGTGGCGTAGCATATCCTCGCAAATCAAGCCCTCGGCCTCACTCAGTCAGAACCTCTCAAAACCCCTCGGGCGTATTAGTAAAAGGGGTACTCGACCCAAAATATCATTTTATATCTCAAAATAGTGTAAATAAGGCTGAGTTTCAAAAATAGTTAAGCACAACATGACTGAGTGTAAATCATAAATCAACAGTGAGGAAATAGCAGTAAAAAGCCCTCAAAGGGTCTAAACAAGTCGGCACGAGGCCCCAAACATGGCTTATAGCCCAAATATAGCGATAGTCTTTAGAACACAATTTAAAATATGATTTAAAGTAAAATACGCAACTCAATAGTTGTCGTGGAGAGGACCAAGTCCAATCCAAAAATCAGTGTGCGCCACATACTCGTCATCCGACATATGTGCCATTCTAAAAACAATGAGAAATATGGAGTCTGGGGTTTCATACTCTCAGGACAGGATTTATAACCATTACTTACCTCTACCGGGCCACAATACTAATCCACGATGCTCTTGCCCCTCAAATTGGCTCCCAATTGCTCTGAATCTAACCAAAACCAGATTAACATCATCAATATATGCTGAAGGAACACAACCCAATCGTAAACTATCAATTTATACAAAAATCTCAAAATTCGGCCAAACCTGAGCCCTGGACTCACGTTTTGGAATTCGATAAAATTTATGTCACTAGAATCATCGTCCTCCCACGATTTTATACATACCAAGAACACTAAAACCGGACCACAATTGCCCACTCAAATCCTCAAAAGAAAATTCCAATTCCATCCACCTTTCTTCCCCAAATTTGGGTTTAATTTCAACAATTTTCCGGTTTAATTACTTAGAAAACGACATATAAACGAGTTATGAATTTGAAAACCTTACCTCCAAGTGATTCCCTTGATTTCCCTTTCAAATCCCTCTCAAATAGCTCTCAACTAGTTCAAAAATGGAGGAAAGAAATGAGCTAATCTCGCACAAATGGCCTTTAAAACATTCTGCCCAGCAATTTATTTTCATCAGTGCGATCGCATTCCCGGCGATGCGTTCACGATGCACAGACCATCCCTCTCAATGCATTCGCATAAAAATACACGCGTTCCCATAGCTCAAACACCCATCCCCTCATGCGCCACAGAAGACCCTATGCGATCACGGACCTTACCCACGTGATCGCACTGCACACAGAACCCACTTAACGCGATCGCGGCCTCCACCCACGCGATCGCACTGCATAAAAACCCATGCTTCCCCAAACAAGCCTATGCGATCGCATTCTTACCCACGCGATTGCATAGAAGGACACCAGAACAGAACACCAGCAGAATTTGCAGCTTCCAACATCCAAACTTGATCCGTTAACCTATCAAAACACACCCGAGGCCCTCGGGACCTCAACCAAACAAACCAACACACCCCATAGAATCATTAAAACTTAGTCGAGCCTTCGAAACACCCAAAAAAACACAAAAACACCAAAATTACATCAAATTCAAACCTATGAACTTTGAAACTTCTAAATTTTGCCAATGATGCCGAAACTAACCAAAACACATCCGGTTGACCTGAAAATTTGCAAACATAGCCAAAATGACATTACGAACCTGCTCCAACTGTTGGAATTCCATTCCGACCCCGATAGCCTATCTTCCACTGCCGACTGGAAATCACCAAAAACTAACTTTCGCCAATTCAAGCCTAATTCTACACCGGACATCAAAACTTCATTCTGAACACACTCCTAAGTCCCAAATCACCTAACGAAGTTATCTGAGCCATAAAATCTGCATTCCAAGGCCACTTACCAATAAGTCAATTCCCATTTGACTTTTTAAACTATTAAGCTAATTTAAGAGACTAAGTGTCTCAATTCTCAACCCGACCACTCCGAAACCGAACCAACTGACCCAACACAACATAAATAGGCTAAGAAACATATGATAAAGCAGAAACGGGGGAAACGGGGTTAATCTCACGGAACGACCAGCCGGGTCATTACATTCTCCCCCTCTTAAACAAACGTTCGTCCTCGAACGGGTCTAGAAACATACCTGGAATCTCGAATAAGTGAGGTTATCTGTCCCACATCTCCCGATCGGTTTCCCAAGTGGCATCCTCCACCGGCTGCCCTCTCCACTGAACCTTCACTGAAGCTATATCCTTAGACCTCAGCTTTCTGACCTGACGACCCAAAATAGCCACTAGCTCTACCTTATATGACATATCACCCTCGAGATGAACCGTGATGAAGTCCAAAACATGAGATGGGTCACCAACATACTTCCGGAGCATCGAAATATGGAACACCGGATGAATACTCGCCAAGCTGGGAGGCAAGGCAAGTCTATAAGCCACCTCGCCAATCCTCTTAAGCAATCCACCTGGTCTTTGGTGCTCATACTTTACCTGCTGACAGTTGAGACACCGAGCCACAAACTCAACAATATTTTTCTTCATCCGCCTCCACCAATAATGTTGCCTCAAATCCTGATACATCTTTGCAGCACCCGGATGGATAGAATACCGCGAACTATGGGCTACAGCCAGAATCAAATCTCGAAGCCCATCTAAATTAGGCACGCAAATCCGGCCCTGCATCCTCATGAACCCATCATCACCAATAACCACATCCCTGGCATCACCGCGACGGACCCTGTCCTGAAGAACAAGCAAATGTGGATCATCATACTGGCGTGCTCTAATCTTATCGTAAAGAGAAGACTTGGAGGATACACAAGCCACTACCCGTGGAGGCGCCAATAGATCCAATCTCACAAACTGACTCGCTAAAGCATGAACATCGAGTGTTAAAGGCCGCTCTACTACTGGAAGGTAGGCTAGACTCCCCAAACTCTCTGCTCTCCGACTTAGGGCATCAGCAGCTACATTGCCCTTCCACGGATGATATAAAATAGTGAGGTCATAATCCTTGAGAAGCTCCAACCACCTCCTCTGACGCAAATTCAGATCCTTCTGCTTAAGCAGATGCTGCAAACTACAGTGATCAGTGAAAATCTCACAATGCACTCCATACAAATAGTGATGCCAAATCTTCAAGGCGTGAACAATAGCTTCTAGCTCAAGATCGTGCACTGGATAATTCTTCTCGTGCACCTTAAACTGCCTAGACGCGTAGGCAATCACTCTACCGTCCTGCATAAAAACTGCTCCAAGGCCAACTCTCGAGGCATCACAGTAAACTGTATAAGAACCTGAACCCATAGGCAAAATCAATATCGGAGCTTTAGTCAAGCTGACTTGAGCTTCTGAAATCTCTTCTCACACTCCTCAGTCCACTTGAAATGAACACCCTTCTGGGTCAGTCTGGTCATAGGGGCAGTAATAGACGAAAATCCCTCGACGAAACGGCGATAATACCCTGCCAAACCAAGGAAACTACAAATCTCAGTAGATTATGACGGTCTAGGCCAACCCTGCATCGCCTCTACCTTCTTTGGATCAACCTGAATACCCTCACTGGACACCACGTGCCCTAAGAATGCTACTGAATCAAGCTATAACTCACACTTCAAAAATTTCGCATACAATTTCTTCTCCCTCAAGGTCTGAAGCACAACTCTCAAATGCTGCTCATGATCCTCTCGAGATCGGGAATACACCAAGATATCATCAATGAACACGATGACAAAAGAACCTAGATAAGGTCGAAATACATTGTGCATCAGGTGCATAAAGGTTGTTGGGGCATTGGTCAGCCCAATGACATAACCAGGAACTCATAATGACCATATCTAGTCCTGAAAGCAGTCTTCGAGATGTCTGGCCCCCGAATCTTCAACTGATGATAACTGGAACGCAAGTAAATCTTGGAAAATACCCAGGCACCCTGCAAATGATCAAACAAGTCATCTATACGACTCAAGGGATATCGATTCTTCACTGTAACTCTGCTCAGCTACGGATAACCAATACACATACACATAGAACCATCCTTCTTCTTTACAAACAACACCGGTGCACCCTAAGGTGACACACTAGGCCGAATGAACCCCTTATGTAGGAGTTCCTGAAGTTGCTCCTTTAATTCCTTTAGCTCCGCTGGTGCCATATGATAAGGTGGAATAGAAATAGGCTGGGTGCCTGGCACCAGGTCAATACCGAAATCTATGTCCCTATCAGGCGGCATGCCCGGCAGGTCTGCAGGAAACACGTCTGGAAAGTTACGGACCACAGGAACCGAATCAATAGCGGGAGTCTCACCACTGACATCCCTCACAAATGCCAGATAAGATAGACACCCCTTCTAAACCATGCGCTGAGCCTTCAGGTAGGAAATCACCCTGCTAGGCATATACTCAGAAGAACCTCTCCACTCAAACCTCGGACATCCTGGCATAGCTAAGGTCACGGTCTTAGAGTGACAAACAAGAACAGAATGACACGGAGATAACCAATCCATGCCCAATATCACATCAAAATCGACCATGCTGAGTAACAGTATGTCCACTCGGGTCTCCAGACCCACAATAGATATCATACACGATCGATACACACGGTCCACAACAACAGTATCGCCCACCGGAGTCGACACATGAATAGAGGTAACTAAAGACTCACAGGGCATATCCAGAAAATAGGCAAAATATGAAGAAACATAGAAATATGTAGAACCAGGGTCAAATAAAGCCAAAGCATCTTGACAACAGACTGATACAATACCTGTGATCACTGTATCGGAGGCCATAGAATCCGGCCTGGCTGGAAATGCATACATACGGGCCTAACCTCCACCTGCCCGACCTCCCCCTCTAGGACGGCCTCTATCTGACTGACTACCACCCCTGGCTTCGGCAGGCGGAGAAGTAACTGTAGCTGAAGTCGAGGGCTGGCCCCTCTGCTGAGAAGAACCACCCGGACGACGGGGACACTGCCTCCACATGTGTCTGAACTCTCCACACTCAAAACAACTCCCCGGAGCTGGAGGCAGGGACTAATAGAAACCCCTGGCACCAGAACGGCCACTGGAAGACTCATGCATAGAAGAAATCTGAACTGGTGGTGCTCGAGCTGCACTCTGAGCTGGGAGGGCACCAAATGAAATATGGCCTGGCTGAGAACCACGGGGACCATGCACCGAAGATGCACCGCTATAAGCTGGGCGGACTGATTGAGGAGGCCTGAATGAACGGCCTCTACCATGCTGAAACTGCCCCATGTAGGGAGTACCACTAGAACTGCCCAATCCACGAGGCCTCTTGGCCTCCCTCTCCTCCCGCTCCTGGCGGCGAACCGACTCAATATCTTGAGCAATGTCAACAACCTGCTTGAATGTAGCATCTGATACTCTCTCCCGAGTCATAAATAGGTGGAGCTGATAAATGAGGCCATCCACAAACCTCCTAACCCTCTCCCTATCAGTAGGGACTAACTCGGTCACATGACCAGACAACTTCGAGAACCGCATCTCATACTGCATCACTGATAGCTCTCCTTGATGCAGCTACTCAAAAAGCCTGCGTTGCTCCTCCCTGTGAGACTGAGGTACATACTTCTCCAAGAAGATAGTGGAGAACTGCTGCCAGGGAAGGGGTGCTGAACCAACAGTCCTACGCCTCTCAAAAGACTCCCACCAAGTGAAAGCAGCACCAGTAAACTGAAATGTGGCAAATGAGACCCCACTGGTCTCCAAAATCCCAGCAGTACGCAGCACCCTCTAACACTTATCCAGAAAATCCTGGGCATCCTCTCCCTCAGCACCACTGAATGATGGAGGCTGTAATCTACTAAATCTCTCCAGTCTACATTGCTCGTCCTCTGGCATAGCCGAAACCATGAAGTCCCGAACTGGAGCAACTGGCTGGGCTAGAATCGCCCCCGGTATCTGATGGTCCTGAGTACCCTGCTCAGGTGTCCGGGAAACTGAAGTCTAAATGCCTCACCCGACCTGAGAAGTAGTGGCAACTTCCTGAGCAAGGGTGGTACACACCATCAAGATCTGAGTCAAGGTCTCCTGAAGACCTGGAATGACAATAGGCAGTGTCAGTGCTTGAGCCTGCCCCGTTGGAGTATCTGTGGCGGGAATATGACCCTGAACAGTAGGGGGATCAACTGTCACTGCCCTGGCTGCTGCACGGGCTGGCCCCCTACCTCTACCACGACCTCGACAGCGGTCTCGGCCTCTCGCTGGTGTAGCTGGTCGCTGATCATCCTGATCGATAGCGTGAATCCTCACCATCTGTGAGAGAGGGAAACAACAGAAGTTTAGATATCCCGAATCAACAAAATGGCACGACAGAATTCAAGAAAATGATATTGTTCCTAAGGGTTCCGCAGCCTCTCGAAGATAAGTACAGACGTCTCCGTAACGATCCTCAAGACTCTACTAAACCTGCTCATGACCGCTGAGTCATATGTACCTAGGCTTTGATACCAACTTGTCATGACCCCAAATCCTAAACCGGCCGTGATGGCGCCTATCGTGGAACTAGGATAGCCAATAATCACGTAATTATAGTTTCTATCCAAAATCCCAACCATTTTCAAACATTTCATAAAGTATATAGAATTTGCTCAATCCATTAGGCAAAATAAACAGTTAACAATCTAAACCATACCCGAAACCCGGAGTCAACATGTCATGAGCATCTAAGAAATATACCAACAAGTCTACTATTATAATACATAACCTCCGAACGAATAGCTAGATACAACAAAAGGAGGGTAAACAGAGATGTTGCGGATGCTGAACAACTACCTTTATATCCCGAACTCTGGCTCCGCACGGAATAGATGGCTAATGCTCAGTATCACCACCTGAATCTGCACACAGGGGTGCAGGGAGTAATGTGAGTACGCCAACTCAGTAGTAATGAAAATAAATCAAGTCTAAGCGGCAAGAAACACATAAAAATCAATATCATCAGTTCACAATATTCACAGTGCACAACCTTTCTTTCCAACAGTATATACATAGATATATGAAATCAACATGCTTTAACAGCCAACTTCAGTAAAATCCTTTGAAAAATGTGTTTTCCAACAATTTCCGAAATAAAAATAACCGAAGGATTTAGTATAAAATGAAATAAATCATAAGTAGCCCCTTGGGCAAAAACATGAATCATAAATCGCCCTTCGGACAGAACATTACTCAGCACCTCAAAGCCACTCAGTATCAGCCCCTCGGACAACCTCACTGTCACTCATGCCTCCTAATCACTCATCACTCGGCACTCGGCACTCAGCACTCAGCACTCAGTAGGTACCTGCGCTCACTGGGGGTATGTACAGACTCCGGAGGGGCTGCTTCATCCCAAGCGCTTATATCAATCCACCTCGTGGCGTATCATATCCTCACAAATTAGGCCCTCGGCCTCACTCAGTCAGAACCTCTCAAAAGCCCCTCGGGCGTATCAGTAAAACGAGGTACTCGATCTAAAATATCATTTTATATCTCAAAATAGTGTAAATAAGGCTGAGTTTCAAAAACAGTTAAGCACAACATGACTGAGTCTAAATCATAAATCAACAGTGAGGAAATAGCAGTAAAAAGCCCTCAAACGGTCTAAACAAGTCGGCGCGAGGCCCCAAACATGGCTTATAGATCAAATAAAGCGATAGTCTTTAGAACACGATTTAACATATGATTTAAAGTAAAATACGCAACTCAATAGTTGTCGTGGAGAGGACCAAGTCCAATCCAAAAATCAGTGTGCGCCACATACTCGTCATCCGACATGTGCGCCATTCTAAAAACAATGAGAAATATGGAGTCTGGGGTTTCATACTCTCAGGACAAGATTTATAACCATTACTTACCTCTACCGCGCCACAATACTAATACATGATGCTCTTTCCCCTCAAATTGGCTCCCAATTTCTCTGAATCTAACCAAATCCATCTTAACATCATCAATATACGCTAAAGGAACACAACCCAATCGAAAACTATCAATTTATACAAAAATCTCGAAATTCGGCCAAACCCAAGCCCTGGGCCCACGTCTCAGAATTTGATACAATTTACATCACTAGAATCCTCGTCCTCCCACGATTCTATACATACCAAGAACACTAAAATTGGACCACAATTGACCACTCAAATCTTCAAAAGAAAATTCCAATTCAATGCACCTTTCTTCCCCAAATTTGGGTTTAATTTCAACAATTTTCTGGTTTAATTACTTAGAAAACGACATATAAACGAGTTATGAAGTTGAGAACCTTACCTCCAAGTGATTCCCTTGATTTCCCTTTCAAATCCCTCTCAAATAGCTCTCAACTCCTTCAAAAATGGAGGAAAGAAATGAGCTAATCTCGCACAAATGGCCTTTAAAACATTCTGCCCGGCCATTTATTTTCCTCAGCGCAATCACATTCCCAGCGATGCATTCGTGATGCACAGACGAGCCCTTTCAATGTGTTCGCATAAAAACACACGCGTTCACATAGCTCAAACACCCATCCCCTCACACGCCACAGAACACCCTATGCGATCGCGCACCTTACCCACGCGATCGCACTGTACACAGAACCCACTCTACGCGATCGCGGCCTCCACCCACATGATCGCACTACATAAAAACCCATTTTGCCCCCAAAAGGCCAATGCGATCGCATTCTTACCCACAGGATTGCATAGAAGGACACCACAACAAAACACCAGCAGAATTTGCAACTTCCAACATCCAAACTTGATCCGTTAACCTGTCAAAACACACCCGAGGCCCTCGCGACCTCAAACAAACATACCAACACACCCCATAGCATCATTCAAACTTAGTCGAGCCTTTGAAACGCCAAAAAGAACACAAAAACATCAAAATTACATCAAATTCAAACCTATGAACTTTGAAACTTCTAAATTTCGCCAATGATGCCGAAACCAACCAAAACACATCCGATTGACCTAAAAATTTTCACACATATCCAAAATGACATTACGAACCTGCTCCAACTGTCGGAATTCCTTTCCGACCCCTATAGCCTAGTTTCCACTGTCGACCGGAAATCGCCAAAAACTAACTTTCGCCAATTCAATCCTAATTCTACACCGGATATCAAAACTTCATCTAGAACACACTCCTAAGTCCCAAATCACCTAACGAAGCTATCCGGGACATAAAATTCGCATTCTGAGGTTGTTTACCAATAAGTCAACTCCCAATTTACCTTTTCAACTATTAAGCTAATTTAAGAGACTAAGTGTCTCAATTTTCACCACGACCACTCCGAACCCGAACCAACTGACCCAACACAAAATAAATAGGCTAACCGATATATGATAAAGCAGAAATAGGGGAAACGGGGCTAATCTCATGGAACGACCGGCCGGGTCGTTACAGTGGACTCTCCAAAACAGGATGCAAAAGTTGGCATACAAGGAGAGCATTTAAATAAGAAGAATGAGACTATGCATTTGCAATCTCCAGTTCAAGAAGAAAATGTTATACAACAGTGCACTTTCGTAGCATAGATACGTGAAAAACTAGATGGACAGACTCCAATTTTGAGGGAAACTCTAACTCATAAGCTACTTGGCCCACTCTTTGAACGATCCTATAAGGCCCAATATACCGTGGGTTAAGCTTGCATTTATTGCCAAACCTTATCACACCCTTCATAGGTGACACCTTCAAGAATACCCAGCCATTAACCCTGAACTCTAAGTCTCGTCGTCGCACGTCAGAATATGACTTCTGACGACTCTGGGCTATCAACAGTCGCTCCCGGATAAGATTTACTTTCTCTACGGCTTGCTGAACCAGGTCTGGCCCATGTAACCCAGATTTTCCAACATCAAACCACCCTATAGGATATCTGCACTTATGCCAGTACAAAGCCTCGTACGGAGCCATATGGATACTGGAGTGTTAACTATTATTATATGCAAACTCGATAAGAGGTAAATGTCCATCCCAACTTCTTTTAAAATCTAACACACATGATCGTAACATATCCTCGAACCCATCAGTCTGTGGATGAAAAGTTGTGCTGAGATTTACCTGACTCCCTAGACCTTTCTGAAATGACATCCAAAAATGTGCTGTAAATTGGGCCCCACGATCAGATATAATAGATACTGGTATTCCGTGTAGCCGCACTATCTCCTTAATATATAACTTTTCATAGTCTTCTGCTGTATATATAGATCTGACTGGTAGGAAATGAGCTAATTTTGTGAGCCTATCGACTATCACCCATATAGAATTGAACTTACGATGAGAACGAGGTAAACCCGTGACAAAGTCCATGTTTATCGCCTCCATTTCCACGTCGGGAGCTCTATATTCTGCATTAGACCTCTGTACTTCTGGTGCTCTACCTTCACCTGCTGGAAACTAGGACACTAAGCGACAAACTCAGCAATGTTTTTCTTCATATCGTTCCACCAGTACACATCCTTAATGTCATGATACATCTTCGTCGACCCATGATGAATGGAGTACCACGAATAATGTGCCTCTGACATAATCCTGTCTCGTAGCCCTACCACATCCAGAACACACAAACGACCCCTGTATCTAAGAACCCCATCTCCCTTGAGCTCTAACAATGGATTCTTCTACTGTGGAACTCGCTCTCTCAACTCAACCAACTTTGGGTCCTCGTAATGCCTCTCCTTGATTTCAGCTATGAGAGATGATTTTGCAGTACAACTCCAGCATTGCCAGAGTTTACTAACTGAATCCTCAAACAAGCCAATTTATGAATCTCTCTAGTTAATTTTCTTTTCTCGGCCTATACATGTTCTAAGCTACCATAGATCAGCGACTTAAGGCATCTGCTACCACATTAGCTTTGCTAGATGGTATAGAATGTTAACCTCATAATCATTCAATAACTCAAGCCATCAACATGAACACCATATAAATAATGTTGCCATATCTTAAGTGCATGGACAACTGCAGCTAACTCGAGGTCGTGGGTCGGATAATTCCGCTCGTGCTTCCTTAACTGCCTTGAAGCATACACAATTACCTTCCCATGTTGCATTAGGACACATCCTAACCCGACACCTGAGGCATCACAATACATGGCATAACCATTTGGACCCTCTGGAAGTGTTAGAAATGGCACTGAGGTCAACCTGTTCTTAAGCTCTTGGAAACTCTGCTCGCAAGACTCCGTCTACTGAAACTTAGTTGCTTTCTGCGTCAACTTCGTTAATGGGTCCTAAAGGGAAGAAAAATCCTCTACGAACATCCGGTAGTATCCTGCTAAGCCTAGAAAGCTACGAACCTCTGTCGGAGTGGTAGGTCTAGGCCAGGATTTCACAGCTTCAATCTACTGAGTATCTACCTTTATACCTCCATCGCATATAATGTGCCCCAAGAATGCTAGAGACTTCAACCAAAACTCGCATTTAGAAAATTTAACATACAATTTACTATCATGGAGGGTTTGTAATACTGCTCGCAGGTGGTCCGCATGATCATCCTCTGAACGTGAATAAAATAAAATATCATCAATAAATATTATCATGAACAGATCTAAAATGGCCGGAATAGGCTATTCATCAAGTCCATAAATACGGTAGGTGCATTCGTCAACCCGAAGGATATGACAAGGAATTCGAAGTGGGCATATCGGGTCCTGAAGGCTATCTTGGGAATATCTTTCTCCCGAACTCTAACTTGGTGGTACCTGACCTCAAATCTATCTTTGAAAAGCATCTAGCCCCCTGCAAGTGATCAAAAAAGTCATTGATCCTTGGAAGTAAATATTTATTCTTAATAGTTACCTTGTTCAGTTGCCTATAATCGATACACATCCTCAGCGAGCCGTCTTTCTTCCGCACAAACAATACCGGTGCACCCCAAGGTGAAGTACTGGGCTTGATGAAACCTTTTTCCAGCAAATCTTTAAACTGCTCCTTCAACTCCTTCAATTTGGAAGGTGCCATTCTATATAGAGAGATGTCTATTGGTTGAGTTCCTGGAAGCAAATTAATGCCAAAATCGATCTCTCGCTCTGGAGGAATAACTGGAACTTCATCTGGAAATACATCTGCGTACTCTTTGACTACTGGAATAGACTGAAGTGTAGGTATCTCAGCATCTGCATCTCTAACTCGCACAATATGATAAATGCACCCTTTTGCGATTATTATCCTCGCCTTCATATGGAAATAAACCTATCTCTAGGTGTTGCTGTGTTACCTACCCATTCAAGGACTGGCTCACCCGACAAATGAAATCTGGGTGTGTTTGCTCGATAATTAACTGTGGCATAGCAAGCTGCCAACCAGTCCATGCCCATGATAGCATCAAAATCCAACATTTCTAGCTCAACTAGGTCGGCTGAGGTCTGACGACCACAAGTTGACATCGTACAACCTCGGTGAACCTGTCTAGCAATAATCGATTCTCCGACCGGTGTAGATACCGCAAAAGGATCACTTAGTATTTTAGGCACTATACCAAGCTTCCCCGCGACAAATGGGGTAATACACGATAAAGTAGATCCTGGGTCTATCAAGGCATATTACCTGCTTGGGGGCTAGAAACTGATCGACTCGAGCCTGTCGGATTTCCCGCGGTAAGTAGTGGTCAAGGAAGGTATCTAAAAAATTCCTCTAAATAGTTGGAGGTACATCACGTTCCTTGGACCTCTCCCATCCCTCGTACCAAAGGATGGTTATATCTCGGAGTCGAAAAGCTGCTAACTCAATTGCCTCTTTCTCTGTGGCATGTATAACCCGAAAGATCCTGTGAAGTTGATTTATGAAATCCTGTCGGTCCTCCCTCCGATCTGTCCCCGTGAACTCTGGGGTACTCAAAGTAATAAACTCTCAGACCCTTGAACTCCCAGACCCCTCAGAAGATCCTGCACTAGCGGATGCCCTAGCTTGTTGTTGGGTAGCTACCAATTGTGTCAACAAATGCACCGCACTCATCAATTCCTGATCCGATGGAAGTGGAGGGGGAAATGGATGTGCGGTCTCCCTAGGTATCTCCTCAGGTGGTCGAGGAGCCGGTAATTGATGAGTAGGGGTCTCTCCCTGGACCTCAGATTGGGCCCCATCTACTAGGGGTACCCTGCTAGTCCCCTCACCTACTTCTGTATCTCTCCTCTAGCTCTCTGTAGTCTTCCTAGTCACCGTCATCTGTGCATGCAAATGCCAACACATAAATTTAACTCAAATTTCCTATAACTCAGTTCTACAGTACGATTTAGATTTGAAAGAAGGGTAACCAATTCATAAATGCCCTCTAGTCCCCTTCTTATATAATGTGGTGCACAACACATCTATAAACAAGACCCTACTAGACACGGCTTGTAGACTCCCTAAGACAGAATTGCTCTGATACCACTTTTGTCACGCCCCAAACCTAGGAGGGCGAGACCGGAACCCGGTGCCTCACCTATCCTTGTGTACCAACTTGCGACTAATGGAATCTGAACAAATAATGTCATACTTTGTCCATGGGCCACATTGCAAGACAATTTGCAAAGTAAAAAGTAAAACTAAACGGAAACTAACGCAGACTAAACATCAATATAAAGTTGGGCTGACAAGGCCGTCGTAACTACTACAACTGACAAACCAACAAAATATACATACAGGGCCTACAAGCCTAACATACTACACTAATTCATAGGATATGTCTACAAGCCTCTACTGATGGATGTACCGTGATTGAAACAGGGCCCTAACCTACCAGTACCCCGTATGCATATATATACAAGATGTACACAAGACTCTAGACCCGGCAACTCCGAAGGACGTGGAGCTTACCGATAAAGCTGAACTCGGGCAACACCTACTAAGGAGCTCTACCGGTCTGTCTGTCTGAACCTGCACGCATGAAATGCAGTGTCCCCAGAAAAAGGGACGTCAGTACGAAATAATGTACCGAGTATGCAAGGCAATAAAATATTTAAAGCTGAAACTGAACTGATAATATAATAACTGAAAGTAACTGGGAGTCAAAGATGATCTGGAGATATACTTACCTGCTGATACTAACTCAACTCTCTTAATATAGTAAGTAAAATAAATGTCCGGTCCTATAAGCCTCGGTATATATAACTGCTCTGCCGTAGTAGACTCGCTAATAGGCACTCGGCCACGCTAGACTCTGTATCTCGGCCATGCTGGGCTCGCTCATAGGCGCTCGGCCACAGTAGGTTTGGTATATAACTTACCATCTGATCTGAGATTGCCCAATAGGGGCCTGCCCACCGATTATAGCTCGATGGTGGTAAAAATATTGTAATATATATATATATATATATATATATATATATATATATATATATATATATATATATGTGTGTGTGTGTGTGTGTGTGTGTGTGTGTGTGTGTGTAACCTTCTCTCTTGACTGGAAGAAGATAATACTCAATTGAATATAAAGTCTTGTGAATGTGAATGGCATCGTTGTAGCTGCTCCTAGAGTTTGTTGTATTTGTAGTGAATCTAGACAAGGGCGCGTATATAACGAAAAACGGCTGTTGAAATATATTTACTTACACATTTGTGGACTTAGGAAATTTGTAATTATAGTGCTTGAGCGAGAAGGAAACTTTAAGTTGTTCCATAAACTTTAAACACGATAATAATAATAATACAAAAACATAACGGGGCCAGCAAAGATATTATTTTGGAGGAACTAGGTATATATGGGTCATAGAGTGGACAACTATAAATATCTGTAATTGTTATAGTTTTTCAAAAGGTTCCACTCTTTTAAAAGTGATGTGGGTATTCCAGTAAGTAAATGGAGCAATGCGCCAATTGTTTTGATTCATTATTGGTAGTGGGAAAATACTGTAATTTATAAGACTAGTATAATGTACATAAGTTCAGGAATACGAACTTCTTTTTATGCCTCGTTATTAAACTCGTGTAATTACGAGACCATGGGAAGGGCTTAACCTTAACATACCTGGAATAGGGAAAAATTCATATGATATTCTTGAGAAGTATTGCACCGTATTCCCTTAAAATTGTAAAATCCCGTTATTATTACGCAATATAATTTCGTATGAATTCCTTTACTAATTTAGGAACTCTCGTTGCTATTATCATATGGAGTCTCATATGAATTTCCAAATCTTCTCTAAATGAATTTTGATATCCATTGAAGACAAAGTGTAGGGATGACTAATATAAACTCTCCTTTCTACGTGTTTGCAAGGATGGATAAGAGTAGTATCCATTTGTCCTCTTAATTTTAATTGTCTAAGGTCAAGATTCACTACCATATCTTCCTCCACTTGCTGCCACGTGGGGGAAGGGAGGCTTTGTCCCCACCTACAATTATCCACAAATCCTTAATTACATGGTTAATCTCTTATTAAATTAATAATTAATCAGTTACCCACATAATTAAGAATTATCTCAAACTACTTAAAATACTACTCATTTTTAATACACCTTACACATCATATTATCAAGGTCATATAGTACCGTTTATGGCATTAGTCTATAAATACGGGATATTATAGCTCGGATCGTATTTTATTCCAAATTGCCAAATTTCGACAAAACTCATTTTCTTCTATTTGCTCACTCTCTCTACCTCACGAATTTACTCATCATGTGTTTGAAATAGAATAATACTTATAATCCCAAAATAACCGCATTCCCTATAACGACCCGGTCGGTCGTTCTGAGAGTTATAGCCACGTTTCCCTTTTGCTTCTTTATATGTTATTCAGCTTTATTTTGTTGCATCAGATTGGTTTGTTCGGTTATGGAGTGGTTTTGGAGTGGAACGAGACACTTAGTCTCTATCCTATAAGGTTAAGTTGGAAAAGTCAACCGAGATGTTGACTTATGAGTAAATGATCTCGGATAGGGATTTTATGGTTGGGGTATCTCCTTAGCTAACTTTGGACTTAGGAGCATGTTCAGAATGTAATTTGGAGGTCCGTGATAGAATTAGTCTTGAATTGGCGAAAGTTAGAAATTTGGTGAATTTGATCGGCAATGGAATTTTTGACATCGGGGTTGGAATGAAATTTCGGAAGTTGGAGTAGGTTTATGGTGTCATTGGTGACGTGTATGCAAACTTTTTGGTCATTCGGAAGTGATTTGATAGGTTTCGGCGTCGTTTGCAGAATTTGAAAGTTTAGAAGTTCTTAGGCTTGAATCTGAGGGTAATTTGGTGTTGTTTTGAGTGATTCATAGGTTCGACTAAGTTTGAATGATGTTATGGGATATGTTGGTATGTTTGAATGAGGTCCCGAAGGCCTCGGGTGAGTTTTGGGTGGTTATGGGATCATTAGTTGGCTGGAAGCTTGCAAATCTTTGATCTCTGGTGTAGGAAGTGCGGACTGCACAAAATTGGTGCGGACCGCGGAGGTATTATGTGGCCGCGGTGGGAATTACGCGGCCCGCGGAAGAGGGAATGCGGCAGTGGTGGATTTTGTGCGAACCGTGGAAGGTACAGTTCAGAGTCTGCGGCCGCGGCAAAAATTATGCAGACTGCGGTGAGGAGTGTGCGGCCGCAATGGAATTATGCGGACCGCGGTGAAGAGTATGCGGCCATGATGGAATTGTGCGGACCGCGCAGTGAAGGTTCAGAGAGCATTATATAAGCGAGGTTCAGGGTTTTATTTCACATCTTGGACTTTGGGAGCTCGGTTTGTGGTGATTTTTCGAAGTTTTTTTAAGAAATTCATCAGGGTAAGTGATTCTAACTCGGATTTGGTTAATATACATGAATATATCACTTATTTAATCATTTGATTAGTACTTTGAGGTGGAAATTTGGGGAAAATTGTAGAAACTTCATAAAAAGAATTTTTGGAATTTGAATGTCGATTCGAAGTCGGATTTTGATAAACTTGGTATAGTTGGACTCGTGAGTGAATGTGCTTTCTAGTTTTGTAATTTTTATCGGATTTCGAGACGTGGGCCCAAGGACCAGGTTTCAACCGAATTTGGGATTTTTGGTCTAATTTGATAATTTTCATGTAGAATTCATTCCTTTAGCATATGTTGATGATGATATACTGATTTGGATAGATTAGGAGCATTTGTAGGTCGAGTCGAGCGGCAAGGGCGTCGCAGAGTAGGATTTTGGGCATGGATCTTCCCTGGGCATAGATCTTGTCCGAAGTACTTATACCTGGAGATAGATCTTCTCCATAGGACTGGAATAGCCTTCTTCGGTACTGAGCGACTGTTGTCAGTGATGTGTATATATTTCGGGATGGATCTTCCTTGGGCCGGATGGCCATATACAGTACCGAGTGGTTGAGCACTTGAGAGTAGAGGTACATGGTACATTTTCATGCATTCTGTGCATTGGCACATAAAGATGCGCTGAGCTTATTACTTTACATTGTTCAGATATGCATTTACTTTTCTTCTTGAGCTGAATACTCGAATGGAAAGCATGCCTACTTTACTACACAGTTTAAATTCTGCTTATTTGTTGAGGTTTAGGCCGTCACTACCTCTCAGTCCATATATTGGACTTGTTACTTACTGAGTTGGTGTACTCGCGTTATCCCCTACACCTTGTGTGCAGATTCAGGTATCTTAGGCCGCGGTAGCGGCTGTTGACTACTCCAGTCGCGGACCTTTCATCGGAGATAGTGAGGTAGCTGCCTGGCAATCGCAGTCCTGCCTTTCTCCTTCCTTATCTTCCTATTAGTGTATTTTGGCTATTCTCAGACTATGATGTCTTGCTATATTTCATAACAGTTGTAGTATTGGATCATGACTTAGTGACACCCGATGTTGGGGTTTATTTTCCGCACTTTGGTTTTGAGTTTATCTTTTTTACGCATATTTCAATTTGAAAAGGCTATTATCTAATTTTTTTATGAAATATCGAATTGTATGGGAGTGCGTCGGCTTGCCTAGTTCCACAATAGGATCCATCATGATGGGGTTGGTGTTGGATCGTGACATTCCCGATCTTACGTCGATTAATTTACGACGAAACTTTAACGTATGAAAACGCGAGATGTAACACATTACCGATAGGGTTTTATATGTTTAAGATTTTATTATCTCTTTACGCAAACATAAAATTGTTGAATCTATTGTCGACAAGTTTACTATTATGAAACCCCTCTACTTAGCATGCATCGTCTTCTATGTCAACCGTCCATACATTAACTACAAGAACACAAAGGCATACATTGAAACAGGTGTTACTGAGCCTCTTGAAATTCAGTGTTGGTCGGTGAGATACCCCAGCAAAAAGAGGGATTACTGTATGTGCTGCTTTTCCTTCTATTTAACAAATTATATTTTACATTGAATGTTAAATCTTTACCCCTAATATTTTTTGCAGTGACTATGATGTATACGTTGCAGCATTTGCAGAATATGTCAGCATTAGAGAGTTATCGATTTCATAGGAAGACATTTCTGATATTTATCAACAACATAGACGCTATGGAGCGCTCCTTTGGGATTATGCTAGGAAAAAGCAAGAGCTTGGTGCAATTAGTGAAGTGAGGTGACTGTCAGATTATCAAGAAGAAAAGGTGCACCAGCTGTGAGAGAGAGAACACGAGTCCAGAACTAGAAGAATTAGTTGCCCTTTTCAGTAGACAAATTATAGTTAAAGTGTTTAGTTGTAGCTAGATTATAGTAAAATTGTAGGAAAATTGTTTACTGAGATCAAGTCAACTAAAATTTATTTGTAGCAGATTTGTGTTACAATTATTTTACCTTTTGTTTTGTTATTTTGTCTAGAATTCTACCACTTAGAATAGAAAACATATGTGGCATTTTTTTTGGGTTGAAAGTTATTAGTACTTGATCTCGATATTGGTACTATATAATTTCTTTATAGCATAACTGCAATTATGTCTACAACTACTATACAAAAATACATATTGTGATCACCCGTTAGGTCATCTAGAGTTTTAGATCTTAATTCTGTGTTTCGAAGCCTCTGTTACCTCCTTTAAGACTTTCTCGATTTACGTGCGCAGTCCGGTAATTTTTCCGAAAGGCTTTTATGTTAAAAATTGATCAAGTACGAAATTTTGCCTTTAAAATCTATTTGAGTTGACTTTAGTCAATGTTTTTAGCAAACGAGCCTGGATCTATGTTTTGACGGTCCCGGTTGGTCCGTATCATGATTTGGGACTTGGGCGTATGCCCGGAATCGAACTCGAGTTAAAATATTTTTGTCAAAAATTGAAAGTTTAAAGGTTTAATGATTTTAAAGAATTGACCAATGTTTGACTTTATTGATATCGGGTCTGTATTTTGGTTCTGGAACCCGGTATAGGTCCATACTATATTTATGACTTGTCTGTTAAATTTAGTGAGAAACAGAGTTGGTTTGATGTGATTCGGACGTTCGGTTGTTAAAATAAAAATTCTAAAGTTTTCTTGAAAATTTCATTTGGTTTGGTGTCTGATTCGTAGTTCTAGGTATTATTTTGGTATTTTGATCGTGCGAACAAGTTTGTATGATATTTTTGGACTCGTGTGCATGTTTGATTTGGAGCCTCGAGGGCTCGGGTTTGTTTCGAATAGCCTACGGACCTTTTGAACTTAGAAACCTGATGGTTTTTCACTTCTACTGGTTTCTGATGCGTTGTGCTTCGGGATCGCGAAGCCATTCTCGCGATGGTAAAGAGGATCTGGGCTAGGGAGGATTTTGTTCTACGCGAACGCATAACCATGGTCATCAACGCGGAGCACTAGAGGGCTTAATCTATGCGAACGCGGCCGGTCACACGCGAACGCGTAGTTTAGTGAGGTGGGGCTGGGAATTTGAGGTGACTCTATGTAAACGCGAGTACAGTCTCGCGAACGCGGAGGTTAGGCAGGCTAAACCTTCGCGAACGCGTGGAGTCTCCCGCGATTGCATAAGCCAGTGAGGCTTTGCTCTTCGCGAACGCGTCAGGTTTCACGCGAACGCGATGAACACCTGACGCCAGTGATTAAAACAGTCCCAAAAATGGGATTTTGTTCATTCTTTCAAATTTTCAAATCTAGAAAACACTAGAGGCGATTCTCCCGAGAACTTTTCTTTCCCAATTTGTAGGTAAGTGATTCTAACCTACTTTGTTTCAATTACCCATTACATTTTATAAGATTTCAACCTAAAATCTAAGATTTTCATGGTGAAAATTGGGGGTTAGGGTAGAATTAGGGACTTTTGTAGAATTGGAATTTTAGACCTCAAATTGAGGTTGGATTTCGAAACAAATTATATAACGGGCTCGGGGGTGAATGGGTAATCGAGTTTTGGTCCGAATTTCAGGTTGTACCAAGCGGGCCCGGGGTCGATTTTTAACTTTTTGGGAAAAAGTGTGGGAATTCTAAATTTATGCGTTGTAATTGATTCCTTAAGAAATATTTGATATTACTGAGTCAATTGTGGTTAGATACGAGTGGTTTGGAGGTGGATTATACGGGAAAGGCCCCGGTAGAGCTCTGAGTTGACTGCGGAGTGAGGTAAGTGTTGAGTTTAACCTTGTTGAGAAAATTAGGAACCCTCAGACTATGTGCTATGTGAATCTCATGCTCTGCAGCATATATGCAAGGTGACGAGTGCTTATACGCCGCTGAATTACTTGTTTCCCTGATTTTCCATATTTCCTAAATTTCTTTCTTCCGTGTTTTATCTGTTATGTGCTTTAAATGCATTCCATGCTTTAATTGCTACTTGTTAATCATTGTTTCTCCTGTAAAAAGGTTAGACCTCTTCATACTTTCATGACTTTCTGTTATTTACCTTAATTGATGTGCTTGCACCTTCTAATTGTCATTTACTGGACTTGTCTTGCCGTGTAGTATTTCATATGTGAATTTTCAAGTTGGTACAAGGTTTCCTTTCTGTTTCAACTTTATATTCATCAGTTTTGGAAGTTCATGTGATTTGAAATATGGATTTAATTGTACTCGGTGAATGATTGTACTGATATGATGGGATCGGGTTGCACGGTGCAACAGGTGAAATAAGAGTGGAATGACACAGATGAATAAGGATGAATTTAAACTGATATGGTGGGATCGAGTTGCACGCAGCAACAGGTGAAATAAGGGTGGATTGATACGGTGAAATAAGGGTGAATTGTGATACTAATTTTATTATATGGTGGTATCGGCTTGTGCTCCGCAACATATGTTTATCTATGATTGTTGATGTCGTTACGGTGGAATAAGGGATGATTGTGTTGTACGATGGGATCGGGTTGCGTGCCGCAACAACCTATGTGTTTTTATTTCCTTGAGTTGTGTTGGTTTTTCTGGTATTTTCATTTGAAACTCTAATGATTAGTGATTCTGATCATTATTGGTTTATTTTTTTAGGCTTTAACTATTATCTTCAGTTAACTGTCATATTTTGTTCCGTGTTTCCCTTTTCTGTCTTTGTTATATACTGCGTGCAGGTTGTAATGTGAGTGATCTGCCTTAGCCTCGCCACTACTTCGTCGAGGTTAGGCTCGGCATTTACAGAGTACATGAGGTCGTTTGTACTCATACTACACTCTGCACTTCTTGTGTGAATTTTGGAGTCGGTCCCAGCGGCGGATATTAGTGTGCTCGAATTGGACAGCTTCGTGCAGACTTGAGGTACAACTGCTCAGCGTCCACAACTCCTAGTCCCCTCTCCTTTTATTTAGTTGTGTACTTTCCTTCAGACAACTTTATGTTTTATTCAAACCCTTATTTGTACTATTCTAGTAACTCGTGCACTTGTGACATCGGGTCTAGGGTTGTATCAGATATTTTAGTTGTTATAATTTATGCACTTTACTTTGGATTATTACAGTTATTGCAGTTCTTTCTCATTGTTTAATTTAAACTGTTGAAAAATGGATAAAGTGTTCTAACGTTGGCTTGCTTAGAAAGTGAAATGTTAGGCGTCATCAAGGTCCCGTGGAAATTTCGGGTCGGTGACACATAATCTATTCAATTTTAGTAGTGTTGTTAGGAAAGGCTAAAAAGTAATAAATAAACCTAGTATTTGAACAAAACAACTACAAACCAATTACATTAAGAGTTGAAATCTGTTTTGCAAACATTCATTATAGGAGACAATCTTTATTTTAATTAGCAACACAATTATACCAAAACTATAATTCTTGAGAACAGAATACAAATTAATGTCTTAAAGGACAGATTATCATCAACAATACTCAGTAAAAAAATGTTAAACTATATCAATTTTTATTTCCTTTTGGGAGCATTACTACAAGAGCTTTTGTTATGCCTTTCTAGTCCGGCCACATGAAAACTTGTACTTCCTTGCATTTACTTCATCATATGGTTTGTATCTTTATTTTTGAGGTCTCCCTAGCTGACTTTTCCCAATAGGTGGCATTACAACTTCTTCAGTTATATATTGTGGCACATTCCATTTGCTTTCATCAGGCCACGGGTCTACTAGTATTTCATAAGTCTGCAGAAGGCTCTCCCTCATGAAATAAGAAGAACAATAGTTTTCATAAGACTCGTTCATGTGCCTCAAAATCGCCAAAGCATGTGGACATGGAAGTTCATCAAGCTGAAATTTTCCACAACTATATCTCTTATTTTGAAGGCAAACAATGAAGCGATTCACACCATCTATCACAGTATGGATGTAATTTGTTGAAGCCCTTACCTACAATTTTATTACAAACACACAACAAGTTGTCAGCAACAACAACAGAAACAAAACAAAATAATTACAACTATACAACAACATTTTTGCAATTATCAGTATATATTTAGTTTGATGAAATAAATGATATGATGTTATTGTCCATAACTTACTCTCATATTTTGCGATAATGTCTTGTTGTCCTCCAACTCTTTTGTATTTTTTCCCAAGACATGTGAAAGTACCCTTTGCATTCAATAACTTTTCACTAGTCCAACGTTCAAGAAGAGTCCTGATGTACTGTAATAGTTCTACTACGCACAGCTCTCTTGCATCTTTGGTTACCACATTCAAGGACTCTGCAATTTTTGATGTCATCGTCCATGTTCTGTTCGCCGTAGCATGTAATAGAGACCATCTGCGATAGCCAATATCATATAGGTATGCTTTAACATGTGTGTCGATCTCTTCAATCTTTGACATCCCTTTATTAAATACATCAAGTGTGTATGATCATGTCGTGGAAAAGTATAATTCGCTTAACTTTAGATGACCTTTCTTGAACTTTGGCCTTACATTTGTCCAAATATGCCACATGCAAGCATAATGTGGCATACCGGTATAAACAGTAGATGTTGCCTTCAATATACTCTCATTCCTGTCCGAAACAACACACATATTTGGTTTTTCACCATATTTATGTTTGAATTGCTCAAAAAACCACCTCCATGATGCGTCATTTTTTGAAAATGACGGCGTATGCTAGTATTATTATGCTACCTATCACATAGGTAGCAAAAAGAAATTCAATTTCAGTAATAAAACTTGAAAATATAAGAAATACAGTCTCAAAAATAACTTTATAACAATTTTTTTTACAATTAATTTACATTACCTGTTGCATCCATTGTGCTAGTTGTTAGCATGGTTCCCCCATATGCCAACTTCAAGAAGGTGCCATCGACTACTACAACTGGCCTTCAATGCTCCCAACCATTGATGGACGTACTAAGTGCAACAAATGCATACAGGAAACAATCATCTTCAGTTTTCTGCAATTTCACTACTGACCCCGGATAAGTCTTCTCCAAAATATACAAATAACTCGGCAAGCGACTGTAGGAATCAACAGGATGACCTCTCAAAAACTCCAAAGCCTTTCCTTCTTGCAAGTATGCTAAGTTCAAACCATGATCTGACAACATGACAGTTTGTATGTCTTTTGGTGTGTATATTGTCTTAGGATCCGCGTATTGGCATCAGCATGTTGCCAACTACCATGGCAGTAGGTTTGCATTGTATATATGTGTTGTAAATCAAAGAGCATGTGTGCAAGATGTTGAATTTACAAACCTTGAACAATGCTGATTCATTTATGCTGGTGGACTTGAAGTGCCACGTACAATTGTCCCAACACATACGAGGCAATAGCTATAGAACAAAAACAATTCAAAAAATGTTATGCAAATTGTAGCTACAAAATACGAGGTTGTTTATGCACAACAACTTGTTTTAAAAAAATTAAAAACTACAACTTATACACAATATGAATTTGACAAATAAAATATTCCTACCTTCTTGCACTAGACCTTTTCACCCTAAATTGAAACTTATTCATGACAGAATAGTGCTTCATTGCACTGACAATTGTTTGCTTGTCTTGGTAAACTTGGTGTTCTGCTATGATGATACTTTTGTATTCCACAATTGTCGGAGATGTTTGCATATCAATCAACTTCAGTGTTCCTTATACTTCTCCAATATTATGTCACAATTGCTTGACAATTGTACCACATTAGTATTACGATAATTAGAAGAACTTTCACTCAATTAAAAGTATAGTAATTCAAACCTCTGTATATTCATGTGTTCAGAATTTGACAGAATACTTGTAGAGACATAACAATTGAACTACATTTATTTTTTTGGTAATTAAACAATCTTTATTACCAAATAAATATGTACAAAGTATAACAACTAACTAAGTTTGGACATGCATCCCCAAACTCAGTATCAACTTTCTTCTCTAAGCTACTCTAAGGATAGAAATTTAACTTTTGAAGTTCATTCCTTAAGCTAATCAAATCATATCCTATACAATGTATCCATGTACTATTTGTTTTGTAATGGCATCACTAATTCTTTTCTCCTGCTGGAAGATCCTTCTATTTCGTTCCATCATATCTGATAGACAGCATTTGTAACACACAGTCTATAGATCATGGTTTTCGATCCTTTTCCCTTTATGTGATCAAATGTCCAGTTGAGCTCTTCATTCCAGCCATTTACTCTTCGAGCTATACCCATCCATGCTAACACCTTCTCCCATTTTCCTGCTGAGAATGTACACATAAAGAACAAGTGTTGATGGCTCTCTAACTCTTGGTCACATAGTGGACACATTAGACTAACTTGTATTCCCCAGCTACTTAGTCTATCTTTAGTATATAACTTCCCTTGGACAGCAAGATACAATATGAATTTCCACTTTGGACAACCTTTATTGTTGCATAGAAGTCTACTCCAGTTCTCACTTGGAAATTCTCCTCTCAATTGATTGTATATTCTTCTGCTAGAGAATGTTCCTGTCCCTAGCACCTTCCCAATATCTAAACCAGCTTCATTTATATACTTCCCATCCTGTAGTATCTTCCTAATTACCCATGAGGCTTGCTTCGCATCGACTTGCCATGGATTCCTGCCTTTTATATAATACACATGTACCCATTTTATCCATAGATTGTCCTTCTTTATACATATATTCCACAAGTGTTTGATTATAGCTGCTTTATTCCATGTATTGATCTCAGTGATATTTAGACCTCCTTTAGACTTAGGCCTACACATCTTCTCCCAAGCCACCAAGGCTTTCTTACTTGAGTTTGTCTCACTAGTCCAGAGAAATCTCCTGCGGACACCTTCTATCATTTGCAGTAGTTTCTTTGGTAATAGGAAGATTTGTGACTAGAAAGCTTGAATGGAAATTAATACACTTTTTATCAACTGTAATCTTCCTGCATAGCTGAGAAACTTGGATGTCCATTGTTTGATCTTCCCTAGTATTTTGTCTAGCAGTGGCTGGCATCGATTCACTGATAGTTTTTCTGAGCTCAAAGGAACTCCTAAATATCTTAAAGGGAGCTCACCAATAGTGAAACCATTAGCTTGGATAATTTCCTGTTGCACTGTTGTAGAGACTCCACCAAAGTACAAGCAAATTTTACTTTGGTTTGCAATAAGTCCAGAAGTTTTTGAAAAGCTGTTGAAGCACTCACATAATAGTTGTACAGACACCATGTCACCTCTACAAAACAAAAGCAGATCATCAGCAAAATTGAGCTGGACAATGCTTAGTTTCTCACATCTTGGGTGATAGTTGAAATTAGGTTCCTCCTTCAGTTGTTTCAAGCTTCTAGTTAGGTACTCCATTGCTAATACAAATAGTAATGGTGACATTGGATCACCCTACCTCGCCCCCCCTTTTTTGCATCAAATGGCACAGTTGGATTGCCATTAATAGAGATGGAATAAGAGACAGTTCGAAGACACTCCATGATCCACCCTATGAACACTTTAGGGAAACACAGTCCAACTAATACATGTTCCAAGAACACCCATTCAGATTCATATGCCTTTTGCATGTCAATCTTAATCATGCACCTAGGTGAGACTCACTTCCTTCCATAGCCTTTTATTAACTCATGGCTGAGTAGTACATTGTCTATCAAACCTCTTCCTGGTACAAAGGCTGCTTCTCTTATTGAGTTTGGGTGTTTTACTTTAGGAATAAGAGTGACTAATGTGTTGTTTATTGGCTTATACATTCTCCTTATATCAAAGAACTCCAGTACTGCTTCAGCAATATTATCTCCAACAGTATGCCATGCTTTCTTAAAGAAACATGCATTAAATCCACCCNCCCCCCCCCCCCCCCCGTGGTGCCTTCATGTCATCTATTCCTTTCAAAGATTATATTACATCTTCCTTTGTAAAAGGAGTTATGAGTTGCATCTGTTGTCTTCTGGTTAGTACTGGTTCATTCCTTATCCATCCAGGATGGATAGCTGGCATGCTTTCACTTGAAGTTCCTAGCAATTTTTTATAGAACCAACTACTTCATCTCCAATACTCTTACTGTCTGTCAATACAACCCCATTACTATTAGTGAGCTTTACAATTTGTTATATGCTTTCCTCCCTTTCATGTTGGCAAAGAATTATGCACTATTAGTATCTCCCAGCTTTAACCATTGTACTCTTGATTTTTGTTTGTAGATGGATTCCTCAATTTTGTCCCACTTTTCCAGTTGCAGTAGAAGCTCCTTCTCCTCCTTAAAACAGATTTCCTGTTAAAGTAGCATTATTCATTTTTCTTTGTACATTGTCCAATTCTTCCCTGATAGTATTTATCTTTACTTTGACATTCTTGAACTCCCTGTTGCTTAATTGTTTCAGAGCAACTTTTACAGGTTTCGGGTTCCACCAGACTGCTTCCATTCCCCCATTATTCCTTGTCCAGTTGTTATCCACAATCTTTCCAAAGCCAGGGTGGTCTTCCATACAATTATAGAATTTAAATGGCCTCTTTTTGTTACCACAGCTTACCTCTATCTCAATCCCCAGTGGAGGTTGAATAGATGACATGAAGGCCCTTATGGTTGAACATCTTATTGAACCCCCTTACATTCCATGTTATTATGGTTGAACATCTTATTGAACCCCCTTACATTCCATGTAACTATCATATTATACTGTTGGATTGTTTTGCTCCAGCCTCTCTTCCTCCACCCCTCTACTAGTACTACATTCAGCTACTCCTTTTGTTGTTTGATCTTTTCCTGTTAAAATTAGACTGTTGAAACCATTTAGAACTTGAATTCCTTCCCCATTTCCTTGTATTCTTTGCCCTTTTGCTCCAGATTTGTTGTTAACTTGTTTCCATGCACCTCCATTATCATCTGTTTTCTCATTCTGCATTTGTTGCTTCCCATCCCATCTTCCTTTTGTACTCCCTGTTGATTCTGATGCGGTTCATCATTTGCCTTATTGATAGGTCTCCAGACTGTTATTTGCTTTGTCACTATCTTCTGTTGTTGTTGTCCTGCTCCCTTTTCTATCCCAACTATTTTAATATGATGACAATTGTGACCTAATTTCATACATCTTGAGCAGTACATAGGTTTCCAATCATACTATATGTCCTTTGTCAATAGTCTGCCCTTTGGATCTTTGATTTTAATAGCATTTGGTAACTCCTTAGTAACATCAATATCCACCAGTATCCTTGCATATGAAATTCTCTCAGCATTTGAAGTGCAAGCATCTGCATATATTGGCTGGCCTAAGCCACTACCAATTTTTCTCAATGCATTTGCACTCCAACAACATAAAGGTAGGTTAGGCAGTTTGATCCAGATGGGAATTGTCTTCAGATCCTCAGCTCCAAAATCAAATTCCGCAGTCCAAGCCTTCATGATTACTGATCTATTATTAATCATATATGGTCCTGAATACATCACCATATCCCTTTCCTCCAGATTTGCAAAATTAATCACAAAATAGTCGGCATTATGGTAAATTATTTTTGGTTTCACTGAAAACTCTCCTTGTCCTGCTATAAATCTCTCCATAGCCATAATCGAAGGTGTTCCACCTATGACATATACTATTGTTGCATATTTCCACTTACTTACTTCACTATCAACATCCTCTTGAACCAATTCAATAATCGTCTCACCCTCAACAATAGAAGGCGGTATAAATCTCATATCCATACCTCTTTTTGCCAGTTTATTCTCCTCAAACAGCATCGACCATGATTTTGTAGCCTTTGGTTCATCCTCCAATTGTAGATTTCTATGTGCACCACCAGTTTGAGCTACTGTTCCATTGATGTTCCCACTTGAAACAGTTTCCAAAATCAGATCTACAATTTGTTTCTGTTGTTGTACTCGTCCATCTGAGCTTAGATATTCCTGCATGTTGTTCGGTGTTGTCCATGTGCCCGTTGTTCCTCTGTTACCTCCACTTTGAGCTGGTAAGGTTGGCCATGTCTCCAAATTTGGTGTTGCATGTTCCTTTCCTTTACCTTCTGATGCTTCCTCACTCGATTTGTTTCCAATTGTGATATTCGCCTCTTTAACCCCTGCTTTGTTCAATGTAACAGTACCGTCGCCTCCAATTGCTAGAGGTTTTGGTGTATTCAATGTCATCGTTCCTAAATTCCTTCCTTCCATTGAGTTGTTTCCTTCATCGATCAGTAGCTTAGTAGTCTTCGCTGGCCTTCCTCGTGCCCTCCTCATTCCGGTGAGCGCACTTTAGCAATTCACACTAAATTACACTAAATTGCAAACTTGTTAGGCCATCATGGACACGGTTATACCAAAAATATATTACCGTATTACATCACGGTTACATTGTGTAGTTTTCATACTAGGCAGCCTTTGCAACTGTTACTTGTAAAAATAGCACGGGCTAGTCAATTTTTGGACTGGTTATTCAAAAATAGCTAGCATTTGCTAAATCATTGAAAAATAACTACTATTTTGCTGCAACAGAGATCGGTCCAGCATAATATACTGGAGTTCGATGCACCTGTGTATGAACTTCCAGCATATTATGCTGGAACTCCAACACGCGAAAAGTTCCACCGTAATATACTGGAGATTCGAGCACCTGTATATGAGCTTCCAGCATATTATACTGGACCGATATACTTTGTTGGAACTCCAGTATAATATACTGGAGTATTTTCCGGATTTTGAACAGTGTTTTCAATTCAGATTAAAGTGTGGCTATTTTTGAATGACTACTTATAAATCTGGCTATTTTTGAATTTCTCCCCTGTTATCTGTCACTCGAATGGGCTTATGAGGCAATAAAGCCTGTAGAACTTCTGCTAGTTGGGCCAATCCAGTGTTCCATTTGCAGTTCTAAATGCCAAACGTTAGTACCACACATTCAGCCATTCATTTTGGAACTCCACAGTATTTTTTTAAAAATAAATTAAATAAATTTTGAGATATTAAATTTCCTTAATAATTAAAATTAAGTATATAATTAATTTTTTTCAAACTGACTATTTACAATATCTACATGCTCTGAGTCAAAATTAACAATTTTAAGTTATATGTTTCAAATTGTATCACTTGAAATGATCATGATGGAATATGTTTTCCAATATTTTCCGATTTATTTTCTTTTTCGTTAGTGGAACTTCCTATCGATTGCCTTCGCAGATCCAAACAAGCTCCCAAGGCGCACAATAAAAATAAGACTAATAGAGACTTCATAAGGGACCATTTGAGCGCTCTATACCCCAACCCGTTGGGTTTATTTTCAGCAACGGTCATGTAGCTTTTAATTTACTGTTTCAATCAAACCCACTTATTCAAAGGTGCATGTGAAAATCCATAAAAATTCAGCCAACATTAGATTTTAAATTCATAATCTCAAAGATATTATGAGTTTAATATTAAAAATTTTAAAGATCGAATCATTAAATTTAAATTTTGAATTAGCCTCTGCGAGGGATATTATGTGTTCACTCTGTGTTTGGCCAGTGTGCCTTGGTTGCTTTTAAGTTAAATATGTTAAGCTACAAGTCGACTTAATGCAAACTTATGAGTTAGGAGGAGGCGACAATAAGAAAAAGGCACTTTCACATGAGGTTTAATTTTGTAGCAAACAAATTGTTCTCATAAAATATATTTTCTATTAAAGTATAATGTGCTTTCATGTGCAGAAAGCTTAACATATCCACTTTTTAATTTATAAGTTAAAAGAGCTAGCCTATGAACATTTCTGCAAAGACATCTATGTAACTTAAGAGCTACAGTTCGAATCATTTCGTTACGAGTTTAAATCACTATACTCTCTTAATCAATGATTTCAATTGAATTTCTCCTTTCTCCACTAATTAAAAAAGAAACTAAAATGTTGAGCGTATTTTAGAAGCTGAGGTTAAACCTTCACAAGTTAAAAATTAGAGTAACATTTCGACCTTAAAAATGAGGTCCTGCAAATTTGAATTAATGGAGCTAATGTCCTTAAAAAAAACTTAAGTATATAACACTATATGGTTTACCCGATATGAAGGGAGTTTTGGAGTAATGGTAAAATTATCTATGAATTACGGATTCGAGCCACGGATGATGTCAGTGATACTCGTATCAGAATAAACTATATGTTTACCCTAAAGACGGATTACAATTGAATTTATATGTGGTTTTAAGGACACGTGATTTTACTTGGCACGAACTGAGAAAATATACAAATTGATATTGAAATTGACTGTAAGAAAAAAAAAAGCAAACCAAATGAGATGTGTAGCTTTGGCCCTCGAGATAAGTTACTCTCGAACCAAATGAATAAGCAAAATTAATAAGCGAATGAGATATGATCAGAGTAACAAAATATTGAGAACTTAAAAAAAAGAATAGTATATTGCTTTGTATTGCGTGAATATGATGCCTTTACAAATGATTATACCCCCTTTATATATTATGGGAGTCCTACTTATGGTACAATTCTAAATACAGTAAGAAATCTCATGATTGGCTAATTAATCGACCTCATCTTGATACGTGCCGAGATTTTCGTCGTGATCCTTGCTCGATTACGGATATTTTGACTTACCGTTATTTGACTAGGTAAACTTTCATTGGTCTTGCTCGACCTCCGTTCTGCTTGATCTCGATCTTGGCTGATCTCGACCTTGATCGGTCTCTGAATTATGGATGTCACGACCCAATTTCTTTATAGGTCGTGATGGCGTCCAACACCGTTGTTAGGCAAGCCAACACTGATTAAACTAGTGATTTCCCGTTTGAGTAATTTACTAAGTGGATAATATTCTACATTAATTGAAAAGATATAGAAACTTACCAATGTGACAAGATTATACGGAAGCAATAAGTACAAACCATAATCATATAAACAATACCAAAATCATAAGTCTACTAGTGTGTGTGTCAAGACCTGGTGTCACAAGTATGAGGGCAATCTAGTAGAATATACAAAAGAATACTAACCTACTGTCTAAAAAGAAATAGACAAAAAATAAAACATAAGAGAGACTCTAGCATGCTGCAGAACGGCTCGGAAGGCAGCTCATCGCGAAGACTCCAGGTGCTCATACTTAACCTGCTGGCAATTTACGCATCTAGCTACATACTCAACTATGTATTTCTTCATCTGTCGCCACCAATACTGTTGTCTCAGGTCCCGATACATCTTCGTAGCACCTGGATGAATAAAATATAGAGAATTGTGCGCCTGCTCTAGAATCCTCTCCCTCAGGCCATCGACATTAGGAACACATAGACGACTCTGGAGTCGCAGGACACCATCTTTGCCAATAGAAACCTCTTTGGAACCACCCCGTAGTACCGTCTCTCTGAGAATTGCCAAGTGCGGATCATCAAACTGTCGAGCCTTGATCTGCCCTAATAATGAAGACTGGGCAACAACACATGCAAGTACTCGGCTGGGCTCTGAAATATCCAACCTCACAAGTTTGTTAGCCAAGGACTGAATGTCCAAATCTAGTGGCATCTCCTCAGCTGAAATGAAGGCCAAACTACCCATACTCTCTGCCTTCCTGTTCAAGGCATCCACGACTACATTTGCCTTACCCGGATGATAAAGAATAGTGATATTATAGTCCTTCAGTAACTCAAGCCATCTGCGCTGCTTCAGATTGAGATCCCTCTGCTTGAGTAAGTGATGTAAACTGCGGTGATCAGTGTAGACCTCACAAGACAACCTATATAAATAATGCCTCCAAATCTTAAGAGCATGAACAATCGCGCAAACTCAAAATCATGCACATGATAATTCTTCTCATGGGGCTTCAGCTGACGTGAAGCATAAGCAATAACTCGTCCCTCCTGCATCAACACATAACCCAAGCCAACGCGTGAAGCGTCGCAATACACAGTATACATCCCCGAACTGGAAGGCGACACTAGAACGGGTGTTGTAGTCAAGACTGTCTTGAGCTTTTCAAATCTCGCCTCACAATCGTCGGTCCAACGGAACGGAGCACCCTTCTGGGTCAATCTAGTCAAAGGTGCTGCAACGGATGAAAAGCCCTCCATAAACCGGCGATAATAACCTGCTAACCCCAAGAAACTCCTGATCTCAATCACCGAAGTAGGGTGAGGTCAACTCTGAACCGCCTTAATCTTCTTGGGATCCACCTTAATACCCTCGCTTGATACAACATGCCCCAAGAATGCCACGGAATCTAACCAAAACTCACACTTTGAGAGCTTAGCATACAACTTCTGTTTTTGCAAGGTCTGGAGCACTACTCTCAGATGCTGCTCGTGCTCCCCAGGCTACATGAGTAATTAAGATATTATCAATGAAGACAATGACGAACGAATCAATATAAGGCCTGAACACCTTGTTCATCAAATCCGTAAATGTCACTGGGGCATTAGTCAAGCCAAAAGACATCACTAGAAACTCATAATGGCCATATCTAATATGGAAGGCAGTCTTGGGAACATCTTAGTCCCGAATCTTCAACTGATGGTACCCCGATCTCAAGTCAATCTTAGAAAACACGCTGGCACCCTGCAACTGGTCAACAAATCATCAATACACGTCAATGGGTACTTGTTCTTAATGGTGACTTTGATCAACTGGCGACAATCAATGCACATCCGCATAGTCCCATCTTTCTTCTTCACAAATAATACTGGTGCACCCCAATGTGATACACTTGGCCTGACGAACCTCTTTGCTAGCAACTCCTCAAGATGTTCCGTCAACTCCTTTAATTCTTTCGGAGCCATACGATATGGTGACATAGACATAGGCTGAGTGCCCGGAGCCAAGTCAATACAGAAATCAATATCACGATCTGGCGGCATGCCTAGAAGGTCATAAGGAAACACATCGACAAACTCTCGGACCACTAGCACTGAATCAATCGTCGGAGACTCTACGGTTGTATCCCGAACATAGGCTAGATAAGCCAAGAAACCCTTCTCGACCATATGTCGAGTCTTCAGAAAAGAGATAACCCGACTAGATGTACTGACAGATGAACCCTTCCATTCCAACCTAGGCAACTTTGGCATCGCTAAAGTGACAATCTTGGCATGGCAATCAAGGATGGCGTAATATGAAAATAACTAGTCCATGCCCAGGATGAACTCAAAGTCGGTCATATCAAGTAACAAAAGGTCCGCTCTAGTCTCGTAATCATACAAGACCGGTAGAACCGATCCACAACAACAGAATCGCCCACAGGAGTGGACACATAAACATGAGTACCCAAGGACTCACGAGAAATATCCAGAAAATGAACAAAAGAGATGATACATATGAATAGGTAGACCCTGAATCAAATAATACCGAAGCATCCTACCGCAGACAGAAATAATACATGTGATCACGGCATATGAGGCCACCAAATTTACTAAAACTACCTAATAATACATGTGATCATACAGTCTAAACGTACTTAAACTACTAGGACGACATCAAATATTGCGTGCAAGTCTTAAATAACATTACGAAACTATTCCCGGTCTCGAAATTCCATTTGGACCTCGATATCACCAAAACCCGCTCCAAACCAAATTTAAAGAACTTTTAAAACCTTCAAGAACCAACTTTCACTATTAGGCGCCGAAACACCTCCGTATCATCTAAAACCTGATATGAACATACGCCCAAGTCTGAAATCATCATACGAACCTATTGGAACCATCAAATCCCGATTCCGAGGTCGTTTACTCCAAATATTGACCGAAGTCAAACTTGATCCTTTAAGCCAACCTTAAGGAACCAAGTGTTCCGATTTCAACCCGAACCCTTCCAAATCCCGAACTAACCATCCCCGCTAGTCATAAAACAGTAAAAGCATGTACGAGAAGTTTTATTTAGGGGAACGGGGTTCTAGAAAGAGAAATGACCAGTCGGATCATTACAACGGGCTCAACAATCTAACTCCACACTGAACTCTGATATAACACGAGGTCGAATCGAGACCTATCATGACCCAACCTTAATTAGTCATAAGAAAAGCAGACTCGTTCGGACGATATATACTATCTCTATTACGTCTCTTAAAGTGTGATCATATCCGAAAACTTGCATAACGCAAAATTCCTTATGCACCAAACTCCCGTTGCAATTTATTTCACAATATGGCTCCACCGATTTTTTTGTCAAAGTAGGCAATACATACAGTGGGACATCTCCAAACTACCACATGTACGGTCCACGTGGCAAGATCAGTAATGTAAGTAGGAACCACAGAAAACAAAGGAAATGGTAACAGTGGGGTACACACTGGAAGCTAAAGGACAACTCATCTTAAAAGAAAACCTACCTACCAAATCTAACCCTATCTCTTCTTTTCTTACCAACTTGGTCAAATTCTTTCCTTACCACTTTGCTAGTGCAACATATATTTTTAACCTTTCATATATACAAAAACAAAACTACGTTCAGAGTTTTAATTAATTTTATTTAGAAACAAAGTTTATTACATTAACTGGGTTAACGATAACGCTATACTATTAGTTCAATAATCGATTGTATAATCATGTACTGTGGTAACAGGGCCAGTTATAAAAATACATATAAAAAAAAATTATCTAATATTTTACCTCTGTTCGAATTTGAACGTGAGACCTCATGGTTCTCGCTATTTTATCACTTCAATAACCAGTTATCACATATTTATTTTATTTTTAAAATTATAATATCATGTTTGATGCTACGATAAATTATCTTTTATTATAGGTCAACTTAATTTTTTCTTCATAATTGTAGTATCCGAGTCAACTTGCGCACGTCTAAAGCTAAATCCATGAGAGATGTCTACCAATACTTGGATATATGAAAATCATCTATAGTAGTGTTTTTTACTATGTTGGGATTTGAACATGAAACTCTCATAGTTCTCACCATTTTATTGACCATTAAACCACTCTTAAATGGAAATTTAACTTAATAATATAAAATTCTATATATTTTTCGGTGTACATAACATAGCAAATATTATACTTATGATTAAAATATTCCTCAAAAACACATACTCGTATAAATTCATAAAAATATATATTCTGAAAGAAGAATATTATACCTAATGGTATCCCATAGTTACAAGCTTATACCTGGTATTTTCTCCACTTTGTCTCTCTCAAAAATATAAGCCAAAAAGAAAAAGAAAAAGAAAAAAAAAAAGACACTCGAGTTTGGAAAAGGCAATAGTTCCAAAGTCTCTTCCAATCAAACTAGTAGCCCCCCTACCTTACCCTTTACGCCTACCCCACCACACCCCTAAGATATAAAGCTTCTTCTATTCCTTGTTTCTCCATTAGAGGAAAACTGCATAAGTACCAAACAGTTTGAGTCTTATCATATCAAGAAGAGAAATTAATAGTAGTGAAAGAGACAAGGTAGTTTAGTTATTGGTTTTCTGTATCAATAAAGTCCAATTCTTATTAAAAACTTAAAAAGAAAAGTGTTCAAGTCATGGGACGTTCACCTTGTTGTGAAAAAGCTCATACAAATAAAGGAGCATGGACTAAAGAAGAAGACCAACGCCTTATCAATTACATCCGTTCTCATGGTGAAGGTTGCTGGCGTTCTCTCCCTACAGCTGCAGGTACTACTCTTTTGAGATTTGGATTAATTGTGAGTTTCGAATACTAGTTGATTAATTCATTAGGTTTCGTCTCGAACCCTTTATATATAAACAACTTTTCTTTTCTTTTCTTTTTTTTATGTGAAAATAAATATAGATACGATTACATATGTATTTTAGTCTTCATACTTTTTACTTGACTATATATAGGTCTATATTTTGGATCCGCCGCGACATAGTACTTTGATCTATCTCAAAAATTAATTTTCTTTTTCTGAGGTTTGGTGTGTTGAGGAAGAAATGAAGATTCCAAATTTAAGCTTCTCTTTTTATTTTATTTTTCTTGATATTGTGTAAAGATTCAATTTTTCGTGATTGTTTATGGATTTTTTTTGAACTTTTTAGGATTGCAAAGATGTGGAAAGAGCTGTAGACTGAGATGGATAAATTACCTAAGGCCTGATCTTAAAAGAGGGAACTTTACTGAAGAAGAAGATGAATTGATCATCAAACTCCATAGTTTACTTGGAAACAAGTATACCACTATATCTTCTCTTGTTCTTCGCTATTTTTATTTTTTATTTATTTGCTTACATATAATTATTTCCTGTTTGGTTTTGTTTTGCTGATAGAAAAATGTGTGGAAATTCGTATAGAAAGTCAATTTTTTATTTCAATTTGGGACCACATTAAGAAATTAACAAAAAGAAGGCTTAGATGGTCCAGAGTAGTTAATTTTTCAAAAGAGGGGAAGGACGTCTCTGTTTCTCGGAATACCAAATCAGCAAATTCTTGAGATTCTAAAGTTGTTTCTTTCTAATTTATTGTTATTATTATTAACCAAAATGAAATTAAAAAAAGATTAAATCTTAACTTTGAACTAGCTAGGTTCAAACATTTTCGATGGCAAATAGGTAGGCGTGAATTGCAATTGGTTAAAAGTTTCCCATAAAATAAGTAAAATTCTTAAATTTGTTGTCACTCAAAAAAAAAAAGAAAAAAACTTTTTCATTTATATTATCTAATCATAGAACATCATTGATTTATTACTACTTTTTTTTATATTATTTATTGTTCTTGTTAATTTTTGCTAATTTTTCTGTTTTTTTTCAGATGGTCTGTTATAGCTGGAAGATTACCCGGAAGAACTGATAATGAAATTAAAAACTATTGGAATACACACATTAAGAGAAAACTCATCAGCCGTGGCATTGATCCACAATCTCACCGTCCACTCAACGCTGCCGCCACCTCCACCGCCGCCTCCGCCGTTACCACCACCATCTCTACCACCACAACCAAAAACATCTGCATGGACTTCAATAACAACGTTGACCAAAAACCCAATATTATAAACCAGTGGAATAATACCACAGATTCATCATATGATGAAACAAAATGCAACAGTGGTACTACTACTGAAGAAACAAAGCCACTAGAAATTCCACAGAAAAGTTCACAGCAACTGATGATAAATCTTGAACTTTCAATAGGGTTGCCATTACATACGAAGACTGATCATATTTCTTCAGCTGAGTCAACGGCATCATACAACTTCTTGGCGGCGGTAGCACCACCGCAGACGACTGCAGTACCGGTGACGACCGCGGCGGAGGTGGTGGCCAAAACAGTTTGTTTGTGTTGGCAAATAGGATTTCAAGGTGGCAGTCAGTATTGTGGTAAATGTAAAACCGCAACTGGATTTTACAGATATTGCTGACCTTTTTGGATAATTAAGTAATTTTATTAATACCATTTTGGATAAGTGAATATTTTAATTTTTTAGGTTTAGATATTTCTTTTTTTCATTTTTTGAACATCTGGATTTTGCCTTCTAGTTGTAATCATCAATGCAAACCTTTGTAGTGCATTTGTAGCAACAACTAATTACCATGTTATGAAATGGAAGAAGTATTTAATTTTCCAGTTTCAGAATATTTCTCTTAGGACTTGGAAGAAGTATTAAGTAGTAGTTGTGAATGGGTTAAACAATTCCAAAACTTGTTCAGCTAATTTGCTTAAAAATAAAAAAGAACGTGCTAACCTAATCTAGGAAAACACATGACGCACTCTTTATATAACAAAAGGAATGAGCAATCAATAGTAACAATTTACTATGACAAAATTCTAAATATTAGCTTCGTTTGTTTGTTTGTAATTTTAATGTTTCATATCGTTTAATAATTGATACATTTTCAGTAATCGCATAGTAATTTCACCTAACAATTATTTTGGTCATGTGAGGTTTTGTTCCTGCATAGTATATTGCCTTTCTGATCTGGCAAAAGGCATTTTTTCACGTAAATTCCGTGTGGAAAGCACGCATCATTTTCTTTTTCTTTGGTCACAAGGGTCTTTTTCACACACAGTCATTTAACAGTTTTCTTCTCTACTTTCGTACTCCATAAAAGATGAAGCTGTTTGAAGTACGAAATAAATATATTTAAATTTTTTATATAACTTTTAGACAATACTTCAAAAAATTAGAATATGTTTATATTCTTAGAAACTATAAAAAGAACTACAAATCACATATACTATGGTTGAATTTACTGTTATATTTTAATATTATGATATTAATTTGATTTTGCAAATAATAGTAGCATCATCTTTTAATCGAATGGACTGTTTTATTTTTTTTATTTTATTTTACTGCTATTATTGTTCTTGTTACTGGTATAATCAATAATGGTATTAACATGTCTCGTGATCAAAATTGAAAATTCCATTAAATCTCATAGCCCTACCACATTGGTGCAAGTTGATAACCGTTGTTATGGGAAGACTTTTATTTTCTAAGTTTTTTTTTACACCTTTTCCTTCCTCTTTGAACGGTCAGAAAATATCCAACCCTTGTCTAAAGGTTTTCATAATTTCTTCTTACCAAAAGTTCTTTTCTTAAATAAAAAATAAAAAATAAAAAAATTTGAGTATGAATTGACAAGATTCGACCAACCAGATCTTATCCGGAGGAATTCATCTTGCTGCAGATTCTAATTTTGACTAACAAAAGACACATGATTTTTATTAGCTGTGCTTATATATATATACATATAGAGAGAGAGTCAGTGGAGCCAGCAAAAGTGTGAACATACCAAACGTTTGTAAATGGGTGGTTACAAATTTATGAGCCAAAAGGTCAGCTGAATTAATAGATTCTTGCTTAATTTCTTATTCCCTCCTACCTTTATTTATATATTCCAAATTTTCAATGAATTAAGGTAACAATTAACTAAAGATAATTTAGTAAATATATATATTTTTTTTTCTAAAAGTTCGTATTATTCTAAAAAGTGTGACAAAGACTAAAATGTCACTTATTATGTATCCGCGTGAGTAATTGTTTGCAAGATAAGAGGAAGAGACGAGAAAATTATCACGTTGTATTGAAGAAGGTAAGAAGGTGTCGAAACATGGGCGGATCTAGTTGGAAGTTTATGTGTTAATCCAAACTCAATAATTTTGACTTAAATTATATATATAGTTAAAATATTTCACTTGATATAACTACAAATAATAAATTTTGAATACAACAAATAATTAGACGGAATGTGATAAAATTCCAGAATCCAAAATCACGATCGACATTTCTGTCTCAATTTTGGCATTCTTCTTTTCCTCGAGGATGACAAGTTTGGTATTCATTCTACTCCGTCTGTTTCAATTTATGTGAACCCATATACTTTTTTGTCCATATCAAAAAGAATGATATTTTTTTTATTTGAAAATAATTTATCTTTAAAATAATATATAATCACACAAAATGTATGTGTCTCATTTTGCATCACAAATTTATAAATATATTCTTTTTTCTTAAATTTTGTATACAGTCAAATGAGTTCACATCAATGTAGAGAGGAAGTATTAGTTAGATGAATCATGCAAACATTTGAATAACCCAAATATTGTGTTGTTTTTTGAGTGGAATGATGAAATTTGATCTCGGCATCTATGCGTTCAAGGTTTATTCAATGTTTCAAAAGGTGAAGGCACTAGTGGGATGTTTTATTAATTATGGGAGGGTAGGTACACAAGTCTCAACGCACAACGCTTAAATCGAAGTTACAAAATAGATTAAAATATGAAAAAGTATAGAAGAAATACTAAAAATTGTATAGCATATTTATATTTATATTTATCTATATTATATTAAAAGCACGATGATGCTCAACGAAATATCGTTCATCTTTTTTACCCTCTTAAACTAAAGTTCATACTGAATAAAATAGTCATTTAATTATTTTTCTAATATTCAGTAATAGTAAACTAATTAATTTCCTAATATTTAAAACTTTGATATCAACTAAAAGTTTAATTATTAAGTCTTTTCTTATTTGAATTAGATGAAAATTACTAATATGTAGGGATTTTAAAAAGGAGTAAATTTTTAATTAAATAAATATCTTTCATTTGGTATTTATTATTTTGACATGAAAGATATTAAACAATCATAATTATTTAATAAAATGGTAAATCTTTGTACTAAAATTATTTCTTTCCAATTTTTTGCATCAACAAGCGTCCGTATATTTGCAATGTATGTTTCGATATGCTTTTACGTTTTTGTATTTTTTTTTCTTTATCTCTTTGTTTTTTTTTTTTGAATTTATTTATGTAAGTTATCAAATTTTCTTCTAGAATTTTTTTTAAATCAAATTGTGGCTCATTAATATTTTTATTTGCACGAAGGCTCTTAGCGAAATGTAGTTAACCTTTTTTACCATCTTAAACTATAGTTAACACTGGACAAAATAGTCATTTGACTATTTTTTTAATATTTAGTAATAGAATCTAATTAATTTCCTAATATTTAGGACTTTGATATCAACTAAAAGTTTAATTAATAAGTCTTTTCTTATTTGAATTAGGTGAGAACTACTAGTATATAATTTCCTTTGATATTGGGAACAAATAATTAAGCCTTTGAATTAACTATTTAACAAGAATTAATTTAATGATTTTTCGTATTCATCATATTTTTGTGAATTTATTTATGTAAGTTAAAGTTCTTATCTCTTCTAGAATTTTTTAAATCAAATATGGCTCATTAATATTTTTATTTGTACGAAGGCCCTTAGCGAAATGTAGTTTGCCTTTTTTACTCTCTTAAACTATAGTTCACACCAGACAAAATAGTTATTTGATTATTTTTTTAATATTTAGTAATATAATCTAATTAATTTCCTAATTTTTAGGACTTTGTTATCAACTAAAATTTTAATTAATAAATCTTTCCTTACTTGAATTAAGTGAAAACTACTAATATGTAATTTCCTTTGATGTTGGGAACAAATAATTAAGCCTTTGAATTAACTATTTAACAAGAATTAATTTAATAGTTCGTATTCATTATATTTTTGTGAATTTATTTATGTAAGTTAAAATTATCTTTTAAATTTTTTTAAAATCAAATGTGGCTCATTAATATTTTTTATTTGCACGAAGGCCCTTAGCAAATGTAGTTCGCCTTTTTACCCTATTAAACTATAGTTCACTCTGGACAAAATAGTCATTTGATTATTTTTTTAATATTTAGTAATAGAATCTAATTAATTTTCTAATATTTAGGACTTTGATATCAACTAAAATTTTAATTAATAAATCTTTCCTTATTTGAATCAGGTGAAAACTACTAATATGTAATTTCCTTTGATGTTGGAAACAAATAATTAAGCCTTTGAATTAACTATTTAACAAGAATTAATTTAATGATTTTTCATATTCATCATATACGTAAAATTATTTTCAAATTGACAAACCGAATATGATACATAAACTTGTTTTAATAAGAATAGCATTAACATATGAAAATTTTGGTTATAATAGTATTAAGAGTCAAATTCGTAAAAAATAAACTTAAGCAATCAGGAGAAAATAATAGAATACAAACTATATTCTAAAGGAATTGTCATTTATTTTATTTTTATTATTATTATTATTATTATTATTATTATTATTATTATTAGTATTATTATTATTATTATTA